>PVIH01008112.1:0-28224 GCA_004025045.1 Sigmodon hispidus
TTATGTATTTAACTTTTAAATACATGAACTGTTCAACATTGAAATTTTGTTTTTTGAAGCTTTTTGGTTCTAGAAAGATGTTGATTTTAATACATAATTAATGTTTAAACTATGTTCTTTGTTGCATTTTATAGAGCATGTGTATGAGTGTGTTTTTCTATTGTGGAAACATATATTAATAAAGGTATTCATTATAGCAGTGTTTGAGTTAGAGAAGAGAGATGGTCATACTAAGTGTGTGTTAATCAGGAACTAAGTATTTCCCAAGGAAAATGCACAGTCATTCATAAAGAAGGCATTAAGAAGAAACAGTAACCATCCATATTGTGTCTCATATAAAAGGATTCACATTTTCTGGTACTGCTTGCAAGACACTTAGCTGTTTTATTTGACTGATCATTTGGAACAGACATGAATCAGGGATGGTGTGTGAGCAAAGATACTAGGAATGGGATTTGCAGTAACCTCAGTGTGTTATACAATAGAAGAGATTCCCATTTGGGAAAATAGCACATGGACAATGGATTATATATAGAAATAATGGAATGATAACATTTTATGTTAATACCAAGCTTTTTAGGAATATTCCTTTTCTCATATTTAAACCTCAGATTAATCAAAATAATAAGAATATAATTTAATATGTAAATTTTGACTATTGCCTCTATATTTCAATAACGAGTACCAAACCTCAGGAGAGCTTGCTCTTATTTTGTCAGGCGGGCATGTTTGTCGCAAGCTGCTCAGTGACTTGTTAAGAAAAGCAAGTTAGTAACAGAAACACTGCCAGCTGTCTGCCTCTGAACTTCTAGTGAGGGCCAGTCTATCCCGGTGGGTGGCCAGGGTGGCCAGTACATGTCGTAAGAGGGACCCCAGGATCCTAGGAATTGCCACCACCCACAGCACATAGTGAAGACAGGCAGGAGCACACTTCTGAATGCGGTTGGCTTATGTCAGCTGTCCACATAGACTGACTTTTCCACTGCACTTAAGATCTCAAGGAGCTCTTAATAAGACTTAACTACTAGTATCACTTCTTTGGGAAACCACTGCTCCTTTGAGGGGAGGGAAGCAAGGGGCAGCTATTCTTTGTCACTACCTCTCTGCTACCCTAGTTTCTCTTCTATACCTCCTGAAGATTCTCCTGGGCAGATCTTCACTGGGCAGGGGAGAGGGCGTAATGTCCTTTTCAAGAATCTTATCAGCAATTCTCAGAGGCTATGTCATGAGGTTTGACTAAAGTTTCAGCTTTTCTTTTTCTTTCCACATCATCTTTTTTTCTCAAAGGCCTTGGAAAGTTTTCATGTGTTTTAAGTTACTACTGTTCCTTTCAAATTAGTTGCCTTTAAAGCTTCTGATGTCCAAAGAGGCCTATCAAGGTGGCTCCCTGATGTAGGAGCCAGCATGGGAGGCTAACTGGCTTCTTTTTCCTTCAAGCTGTTTGTCCCCACTAAAATATATGCTATATACTATATCACTTGAACATATGTTACTTTCCCCAAAACTAAGGTGCTGAGCTACCCTAGCCCTAGGATATCCAGGCCTGCCTGAGGCTGCTTCATTTGCTCTGCCCTTGGAGTTGATAGTTTTTATTTCGAAGCCTTTTCTCTACCTTTTCACAAAGCATTTTAGGAAATATTAAATTTAAATGACTTTTCAAAATGCATTCATTCAGCAGATCCTGGCGGAAGTCAGGGGATTGGTGCTAATCCTGACACAGGCTGACCAGACACCCTTACCTCCTATGCAATGCTGTTATCTAACGTGATATTTCCTGGCCATTTTCATGACAGTCTTTTATGGAATGGTTCTACTAGGTCCCCAGGTTTATTCTAGCTATTATTTTATGGAGGCAATTGATCATATATATATATATATATATACATATATATATATTAAATAAAGCCAAACAACACCCAGAAAAAATGCTTTGTGATGTGCTAAAGAAAGTCAAAACCAGGCCAAGATTTGTTTTTTAATTAAGACTAAGGTAGAGGGCAGATTTGGAATTGACAGTGTCACAAGTCATAAAATGAATGGCAGATAATTGGGTTTCTATTTCCCCATCTTGCTGTGGTGCTTACCTTCTAGTAATCTGCATGACTAAGGGAGAAATAAGAGAGTATTTTATAACAATATTATAAGAGGTTAGGGAGACAGCAGGAGACAAGCACCACAAGGGCACATTGACTTCATGCTGTCAGTTGACTCCATGCCTACAGCCAGGACCACAGTAAAAAAGATGTAGATGTGTTGCTTTTTCTCTTTATTCCTAAGTTTTGTTTTCTTTTTTCTTTTTTTAAGGGAAGTATAAAATAACAATTTCTTATTCTCAGTCATCAAGTCACCCCAGGTCTGAGAGGGGCACTCAGTGCTCAATAGAGCTTCTTGGTAGAACACTTGCCTAGCATCCAGGCCTTGGGCTCCCCCACCACTGGGAATAAAGAAAAAAAGCCTTTCAGATTTTTGAAATTGGCGTGATTCACATTCTTATTTGTTTTGTTTTTATTAGCTTTGTTTTAGTCAAAGCTATGTTATCTTTAACAGCTGGGCAGCTTGTCGCTTTTTTAATAGCTAAAATTCTCTCCCAGAAAAGAAAGACTTTTAGAAAGAAACTGTGCTGTGGTAAATTCACTGTCTATTCCTTTTTTTTTTTTTCTCCCTTTATAAAAGAAATAAAGCAAACTGAACAGGATTAGTGCAGATAACTCTTAAAACCTGTGAAGCCAAAGTGGGTTGAAAAGGGGAAAGTAATGAAATCTTCCTTTGGAGAGCTAAGGGGATGAACCAATTCCTGAGTGCCTTTAAGTGCAGGAGCAGATAACTGGCCTCACTTCAGAAAGAGCTTTCTGTTCTGAGTACCAGAAGCAGCCTTTCGAATTCACTTATAAAGCTACTAGGCCTAGTGCATGACCCAGTTTCAACAGTCAGCCCACGATTCCCATCATACAGAAGTACATTAGCTATCGCCTACCCAATGTAAATAAGTCTGTGAAGGTAGCCTAGAAAGAGTACAAGTGCCAGGTTCTTGAATCATGTTAAGACATACAAGGTGGTTGTGTAGTCTCATTGTTACATAAATGTCTCTAATGTCTTAAAATTACTTAATTAAAAATACAGATAATAAGAACTAAGAACTCAGCTCACCCCCATTTCACTGTTTTGAGAAAACCATTGTTGACAGTTTGCTTATTCCATACATCTTCTATGCCTTTAGTTCCCTTCTGTATAAATGGAATTTTATACTGTCAGAAATATCTAAAATTTTAAAATATCATATGATGGCTTATGCAACCTCCTTTATTAATGATTAGTCCTATCTATAACATTTCTTTTGATTATTTCTATAACATAGAATCCAAAGAGAAATAGCCAAAGGGTGTGTTAGTCGCCTTATGTTGTAACAAATAGCTGGGATGGAATAGTCTCTAAGAACCAGGGATTTGCTTAGTGAGTTTTTGAGGCTGAAAATTCCAAAATCAGACATCCCCATGTGTTTGGCCTCAGGTGAGGGCCCACTTGGCTGTAGCCCAAAAGGGTGGGAAGGGAAATGGCTGTTGGCAGAAGAGGACAAATAGCATGGAATGGCCTTACTTTATTATGACATGCTTTTAGAAGAACCTCCTCTGAGGGCAGCATTGGTGCCTTTTTCATTCCTGGTGATGTGACCATCCTCAGATGCAATTCTCAAATCTTTCTGCATCTCTGCACTCCCACACCAAGGACCAGCCTAGCACATGAGACATGCAAATCAGCAGGGCATGTCATTTATACTTCATGAGATACTGCCAAGTTATTCTTTTAAAAGGTAGGTGGGTGGTATTGAGCCGAAGAACAGTGTGAAGTCTTAGTCCTTGATTAGAATTTACGTCTGGAGAATAATAAAACCATGTTCATGGTCTTGGTGCCTAACACCATGTAGACAGAAGGATGGGGACAGATTTGAACCATGGTAAAGAAAAGGAATAGAATTTGTGACTTTGAACAGGATGGTTTTTCTTGGATGAATCTGAAGTTTCTACATGGATGCTGGTACTGCTTGTCCGGACTAGAGATAGGAGGAGCAGGGGATTCTCCATACTACAAGGTCAACCTAAAGTTGTAACAGTTGACCATTTTTGCATTCTTCACCCTGGATCAGATTTATCATCCAGTTCTGCCAAACTCAAAATATAATCGAACTTATATAACCTAATTCTGAAGGCAAAGCTGACAGGACTTGCTGATGCATTGGAGATATACTATAAATCTGACCTATGGCTAACACTGCTGCCAGCCTCTTCTTGGCCATGTCATCTCTCACCTTGACGACTGCAGCTCCCCCAGCATTCTCTCTGCTTACCCAACACACATATGTAGACACACATAATTTTAACCCGCACAGAGGGATTTAAAAAGTGACAAATCATAAATCAGATTTTAAAATAGTATCCATCCATATCTCTTGCCCTTTCCAACAGTCCCTATGTGGTCTAGCCTCTAACTGCCTGCTTCTTCCACTGATTGATTTCCTTGTTGAAAACTCTTAGCTTGACTAGAGCATCTTTTTGCCTGTTAGGTTTTTGTCTAGTGACAGTCTCTATATCAAGCACTTAGTCATTCTTGCCTGTTACTTCATTTTTAAGCACAAGTACCACCTCTGAGAAGCCAGATTTCTGTTCTCCTGTCTACTCTCTATCTTCCTGTTTTGTTTATTGCAAATTTAAAACTTGAAATAAATGTCTTTTAAAATATCTTATATATAATCCATCACCCCTCCCCCAACCAAAACTAAGCCACAAGAGGACAGGATACCAGCATGTAGAACTAATTCTCCTTCAGAGTTGACTCAGTAAGCATTGAATAGAGAGATAGGCAGATGAATGAGCACTGAGGGAATCTGACCTTTTCTGTACTGAAGTTGATCATTTTGTTCCTGCCTGAATTGCAAATTAGTTAATTATGTTCTTAATCAGATAATTATGCTCACTTGTGATTCATGGTGCCCAGGGCTCTGTCAGTAGGGGGTGCTGGAATACAGTTGGCTAGGGCACAGCTAGACATCTTGGAACTTTGGTTCTGGGAGCCATTAACTGTAGTGTTTGTGGAGAAGTTTGGTGAGTCCTGGGGCTGCATTGTCTTACTTGAGATGTATCTGACCCAAATGGAAATAGGGTAGAATACATACACTCATTGTTTGAAGACTCTGAATGGGGAATAATAATAGCACAATATAATTCTTATATTGATTACATTTTTTAAAAAGTAATACTATAGATGTGTTGGATTAAGAAAAAATACTATTAAAATAATTTTAATGGATTTTCCTTCTTTCAAAGCGGCTATTACAACTTGAAAACTTCATAAGAGGTCACATTTGTAGTTTGAGTATTTCCACAGACATAGTCAAGGGTATTTTTTAAGATTTCTTTTTAAAATAATTTGTGTACACAGATGTGCTTACATGTATGGATGATGCCCCTGGGAGGCCAGAGACATTGGATCCCCTTGAACTGGAGTTACTGGCTGGGATGAGCCAGTTGGAATGGGTGCTGGGAACCAAGCAATGGTCCTGTGCGTGAGCAGCAAGAGTTCTTTACTGCTGAGTCATCTCTCCAACCCTCTATCCCGGAGTATTCTGCCTAAGGACAGCTGGTAGTTCCCATTCCCACTAACACTTTTGCCTGAAGGTGCTGCCACCCTTGGGAAAGTTGGCCTTGTTTTGTATGTTGGTTTTGTATTCTTGGAAACCTTAGTGGACTTTGTTGTGGGATATTTGTACACTGTGTGAACATGTATTGCTGTAATTAGTGTGATCAAAAGCTGGATGGCCAGTAGCTAGGCAGGAGTTATAGGTGGGACTTCTTGGCAGAGAGAGGGAAAGGAGGAGATGAATCTAGGCACTCGCAGGACGGACACCAATGAGACATGGAGGGAGTTGAACATGCAGAATGAAAGAGAGGTAAAAAGCCACGAGGCAAAAATGCTGATTAATATATAAATGGGTTAACTTAAGTTATAAGAGCTACTGGGACAAACTTAATCTAAAGGCCAAGTTTTTATAATCAATATGTCTCTGTGTCAGTATTTGGGAGCTGGTTGGCTGGACAAAGAAAGACTCCTTACAGGATTTCACTCATGCTTTCTTCTTTCCGCTTTGGGTGAAATGGGGAGTTTGGGGTGGGGCAGGCTTCTTTGTTTCCTTCCTGGGGGAAACTGGCAGCAGTGTTGATGAGAATCTGACAAGTTCTTCACTAGTCCAGTGCCATAATATTGGGAATGGACTGTTGGTTGAAGGAAACCATGCCAGAAGTGGAGGAGCTGAGAGGTGGTCTAAACCAGGACACAGGGAACCCATGTGCTGGTCTTCATGTATTATACTAATGCACATCATAAGCTAAATGGTCCTATGCTTTCCATGAACCTTCACCCCTCTTCAGGAAAGCCAAACCTTCTGCTTCCTGCTCACTATAGTGCCTGGTTCACTTCCTAGGCTCAAAGCCTGGCATGTAGGTGGTAGCCACCAGTATTTATTGGCTGAAGGAATGAACAGTTATATGGCAGATTTTCCAGACCATGAATAGGCTATGACCCTTTATATGAAAGGTGCATTTTTCTTTCTGCCACTGCACATCTAATACCTGTATTTGTGTTATCTGTCCACACCTTTTTTTAAAAGGGCCCTTTGTACAAATTTTCCCAGCAATTATTTAAACTATTTAGCCAAAAGTCCATCTTACAGATTTATCTAACCTTAGGATTGCACATAAATTTGTTTAATGTATGTGAAGATAATTGTATAAGGGGAAAATATATAAAGAACAAAGATTGGACTATTTTCTTCTTTCAGTTTGTGTTTTATTTAATTTACTTACTTTTTACATCACTGGAGAATTGACCCCTTGGCCTGGTACATGCTAAGCAAGAATTCTTCAGTGGAGCTACATCCTCACCTTGCCCTTTCAAAAAAGATAAAAGATCAACTAAGAATTTAACTTATAATAAAATTGGTGGTTTTGTACCAGTCTTCATATCATCAAAGATGCCGAGTCCTCTGTCTTGATGCTTGCCTTGTCTTGACAAATATTTATTGGATGCTAATGGCTGATCCTCCTTTCCCATCAGCTCAGAAAAGGGAGGGTAAAAGAGAATACTGTATCTGGTAAAATTCACATGACATAAAATGGATTGTGTAAGAGTAAAACATTGAAGGACATCTATTCAAAATATTTTGTAACCACCACTATCCAGTCCATTGTGCTGTTACTATCCAAAAGGAAACCCCGTCTGAAAAAACCAGGCTCTTTCTCTCTTTAAACTAGTTTAAAATCTTTTGTTTTTCAACTGGGATTACAGTATCTGAATAATGAAAATCAAATGAAGGCATGGAAAAGATTGCTGCTTCGTGGACTTTATGAACTTTAAAATACAGACTCACTGTCATGTATTCCTGAGTTTTACATATGACAAATGAAGTTACTGATGCACAGCAGAGAAGAACAGATTACTGAAATAGATGGTGCTGAGATAATTAGTTTACGTTTTTTCTAAGAAGATGAGTTATGTTCTATGTCCTACTTGGTAAATAAAATTATTTCTATTTGTTTTTATTTTTATTTGTAACATAATTCTTTATTGATTCTTAGGAAATTACACACCATGTACCCTAACCCCACTTGCCTCCCAGTCCCTCCATATCTGCACCTCAGCCCTGCAGCATCCTTTCTACCCGCCCCCCAAATTAATTCAGAACAAAACAAACAACACCTTGCTCCTCCATCTTTCCCACCTCTCCAACATCTCTATTTGTCCGTGGTATTGGGAGCTGCAGTGTGTCACGAAGTATACCCTTTTGTTCAGTCAACCCCACCCACAAATATTCATCAAAATGAGTCATTGATCTTGTTCAAGACCTCTGGCACACCACCATCTCTGGACTCTGACACTATTGCCCAAGTCATGCAGTTATCATTCTGCAGGACCAGTTCCTTTACGAGCTCCAGCAGATCATAGATGGGGTAGATGTTGGAGTGGGTCTGAGTGGTAGCTAGTCATTCCAGGCTCCTGAGGCTGCCCCCCTCAGGTGAGGAGCCATGCCATAGGAGCCAGCTTTCCCACCCCATGGTGAGGGCTGGAGCCATATCTCCAGAGTGCTGGAGGAAGAGAGCACTTTCCTGCTGCAGTGTCCAGTGAAGGGTAGGGCCAGCTTAGCACGGCCCTCATATTTAAACACATGATTCCTATGGTTCCCTGTGGTAACAAGGGCCACGGACATCAACACAGACTCCAGCTGCAGCAGAGGCCTGGACATCACCATGGCTCCAATGGCAGTGCAGGTCACCCAGATCAGTATGGTCCCAGTGGCAACATGGCCCTAGAACACCAACATTGTCTTGGATGGCTGACCTGACCTCAGGCTTCTGCACAGCCCTCAGTGGTAACCAGCTAGAAACACTACCAGGCTGTTTCTAACCCTACCATCCTACCAACCCCGTCCATCTTTTTCTATCCTGTAGATTTACTTTTTTCTAAATATTCCAGTTCCTCTGAAATTATCTCCACCTTCCCTGTCATCCAAATCTACACACTTTCTGACTCTTGTTAGAAAACAAACAGGCATCTAAAAAGTGATAATAAAATAAAACAAAATTAACTGGAATACAACACAAGAACCAGAGCCAAAGAAAAAGCACAAGAATCAAACAAACTAAGACAAACATGTTTGTACACGTAGGAAACCCATAAAAACAAAACTGGAAACCATAATATAGATGCAAAGGACTGTTAGATAAACAAACCAAAAACTCCTACAAAACATGAGACAGAGCCTCCAAAGGGGCACTGAGCTTCTTTTGTGTTGTCCATCTTCTGCTGGACAGGGGGCCTGCTCTACAATGGTCATATCCCCAGTGGGACTCAGTTGGAGAGAACTCATTTTTTACTCACAAGTATATCAATCGGAAATAGCTTCTGGGTTAGGGACTTGTGTCCACTTCTTTCAATTCTAGGACTTCACCTGGCACAGATGTGTGCCTTTATAGGTTCCCCTTTGGCACAACTTTTCCACCACCACCTCTGCAGTATTCCCTGAACCCGAGGAAGCGTCAAGGGATTTGATGGAGACATTTAGTCCATTGAGACTGAGTATTCCAGTATTCTCTTATTTTCTGCACATTGTACAGCTGTGGGTTTCTGTATTTGCTCCCATCTACTGCATGAGGAATCTTCTGATGATCATTGGGAAAGGCACTGATATATTAGTATAACAGAATATTGTTAGTATTTTATTATGGTCCTATAGCAGAACAATAGTATTTGGGTTTCCTCTAGACCCATAGCCTATCCAGTCTCAGACCTTAACCACCAAGGCAGTGTTGGTCCTTGTTTCATCCCATGGAGTAGGCCTTAAATCCAATCAGATAGTGGTTGGTTGCCTTCACAGCTTATGTGCCACTATCACACCAGTGTGTCTTACAGGCAGTCACCATTGTAGAGTTCAGTGATTGTGGTAATATGCAGAGTACCTTCTAGCACCATCAGCACCAGTCAGTAGTGATCAAGGCTCTAGCTAAGCACTAGTTTGACTTCCTGTGTTTAGTGGGTGATGCAGGGTTGTCTTCAGCAATAGAGCCTTACTGTCAGTTTGTGAAGAGTAACCAGTGACCTTGGCAGTAGCCTTGGGCTTTGGTGGGGGTTCCACGGGACCCCTTAGGCCAACATCTCGATTAGATGTAACTCATTCTCAGCACTAGAAGTTTCATTTGGTGACAAGAGATGTCTAGTTGGGGCTTTGTGTCCCCTGTTATTTGGTGACTCCATTTAGGCTTCTTTCACACACACACACACACACACACACACACACACACACACACACACATATATATGTATTTT
This sequence comes from Sigmodon hispidus, assembly GCA_004025045.1. Classification (NCBI taxonomy): domain Eukaryota; kingdom Metazoa; phylum Chordata; class Mammalia; order Rodentia; family Cricetidae; genus Sigmodon; species Sigmodon hispidus. The sequence continues at coordinate 9,871 of PVIH01008112.1, forward strand.
AGAAGCTTCTCCTGTTTCCATATGACCCCTCAAATGATCCTTAGTTTTAGCTGTTCTTCCCTATATTTTCTGCTTACCCATTCCTGTATCTTCATCTTTATTTGATCATCTTGTCCTGTTCCCCAATTCATAACTTGTAGTAGTATTTTTCTGGACTAGCCCTGAGATCCGGAACCACTGTTCCACAGAATCACACAGATACTTATATTTTTTTTATGCTGATTGACCTAGGGCCCAGGCATATAATTTGCTAACTCCTTCATCTTAACTCAACTCATGATTCTTATCTTTTTCAACCATGAGGCTCTGTACCTTTTCTCAGCAGCATTTCAACTTCTTTCCTCTGCATCTCCTGGCATCTGTGCGGTGTCTCTGCTTTGAGAAGTTCTCAGAGTTTTCTTCGTCTGATAGCTTCGCCCACACTTCTTGTCTGCCTTTGGCCAATCAGCATTTTTATTAAACCAATAGGTGGGGAAATTATTTACAATGCAATAACATAATCCCACTACAATAACTATCCCATTTCTCCTTCATAGGGAGATCCTTTCCTACCCTGTTTCATTAGCTCTACACTTAACTTCTGTGGTTGTAGCTTGCTTATTGAAGACATAATAGCATATCATAATTGTCTTTCTAGGTCTGGGTTACCTTACTCAGGGTGATTTCTTTTTAAACCACATTCATTTGTCTGTGGATTTTATATTTTTTTAAATGGCTGAGTAATATTCCATTGTGTAAATGTACTACATTTTCTTTATTCATCCACTAATGGACATCTAGGCTGTTTCCCATTTCTGGCTATTATGAATAGAGAAGTAATGGACATGGCTGTACAGCTGTCTCTGTAGGAGAATTTTGAAATGTCCTTTGGATATAGGCCCAAGAGTGATAAGCTGGATCTTAACTAGATTATTCTCAGCTTCGTGAGGAACTGCCACACTGTTTTCACAGTTTTGCACTCCCACCAGCCGTGGATGTTCCCCTTACTTACATCTCAGCATGAGCTGTCATTTGTTTTATTATTCTTGGCATTCTGACTGCTGTAAGATGGTATCTCAAAGCAGCTTTGATTTGCATTTCCCTGGTGGCCATGGGTGTTGATAATTTAAGTGTTTCTCAGTCATTTATGTTTCTTCTTTGGAAAATTCTCTGTTTGGATCTGTATCTTTTTTTTTTAATTGTGTTTTGTTTTTTTTGATGCCCAGAATTTTTTAAAAGATGTTTTATATATTTTAAATATTAGCCCTTGATTGGATGTATAGTTTGAAAAAAATCTTTTCCCATTCTGTAGGCTGCCACTTTGAATGATGATGTCTTTTATCATCTAGGAGCTCTTCAGTTTCATGAGGTTGCATTTATTAATTGTCCATTTTTGTACCTGTTCTCTACCAGTGTTCTGTCTAGAAAGCCCTTCCTGTGTTAGTGAGTTCAAGAATATTTTGTACATATGCAACTAAACTGTGTGGTTTGTATATATGCAACTAAACTGTGTGGTTTGTATATATGCAACTAAACTGTGTGGTTTGTATATATGCAACTAAACTGTGTGGTTTGTATATATGCAACTAAACTGTGTGGTTTGTATATATGCAACTAAACTGTGTGGTTTGTATATATGCAACTAAACTGTGTGGTTTGTATATATGCAACTAAACTGTGTGGTTTGTTATGTTTCATTGTTATGTTTCTTACAACTTTACACTGAAGCATGTGTCAAATCTTGCTGTGGCTGAATAGTGTTAATATTGTGACTGTATATTTGCATGTCTGTTCAGCTGTATACAGATGGACATCAAGGCTGTTTTTCTGTTTTAAACTCTGTGAATAGTGCTGATCTGCTATCTGTGTATCAATTTGAAGTGTCTGTTTTCATAGGTAGCCTGGGCAGGTAGTCTTGTATTAAAATGATAGTTGAGAAGAAGCAAGGGAGTAAGCCAAGAAGTGTTTGTTTGTCCATGGTGTCTGCTTCAGTTCCTGCCTCCAGGGTCCTGCCTCCAGCTCCCACCCTGACCTCCTCCAGTGATGGGCTGCAACCCAGGAATTGTAAGATGAAACAAACCTTTCTTCCTCTAGTTGTTTTTTTTTTTTTTTTTTTTTTGGTCATTGTGATTAATCAGGAACAACAGAAAGCAAACTAGGTTAGATAAATATCTACAAATTGCTGATTTACACAGTCATGCTATTTGTGTACTATTTCTTTTAAAAATAGTCTCTCTTCCTACACTCTGTGCAACAATTACTGTCACTCATTGGGGAGTGAGTAGCCAGGGAATAGTAGCCGAGGATGTCTGTTTTGGGTGTGGTGGTCCCAAGAGAACGCCATCACTTGCAGGCAGCAGCTGCAGAGGAGAGCTTAGGAACTGGAGATTCATAGGATCCCCCCCAAGAAATTTACCCCTTTCCATTGCCCACTAACACTCCTCAGACTCAAACCAAAAGTTACAGTCTAGACTTATGGTCTCCCAGTGCTTTTACCTAGAGCTGTCTACTCCAATTCTGTCACAGTCCAGCCTCAAGTTCAGGGTTAGAGGTGGCCTAAGCCTCTTCCTTTGGTTAAACACAGAGGTGAGGCCCTTCTGTCTGAACTGAACTTGGAACTGTACCAGTGTGGGGTGGTGGGGATGGCAGTTGTTAGCATCCAGAAGGTGGATTCAGAGCTAGGTTGCCTCTCACACAGTATTTGCTCAGTATGTAGTCAGCTTTAATCAGCCCTCTTCCCTGGCTTCCAGAGGAAAAGGCTGGTAGCTTTTCATTTCAGAGTAGAGACCTACCTGGGAGGTCTGAAGAATGATTCTGACAATATTCCAAGAGAATCCTTCCCTGCTGCTCTGGGCCCTGTGTGCAGACATAATGAACATGTAGGAGGGTTAGGGGAAAAGGCAAGACAGAGTGGGTCTTTATGTTTAGTGTGTGGGTGGAGAGGACCAGCTGCGAGGTGTGTGTCAATCACATTTCACATCTTTTTGACAGGCTGTAACTGTTAGTAACTTTAGTGATCATTTGCTTTTCTTTACCATGGAGATTCTTTAAGCTGTGAAATGATTGTAGCATCTATGGATGTTACTGTGGGCATCTATGTTCACATCTCCAGCAACAGCAAGCTTTCTAGTTCCTTCCTGCTGAAGCAGCCTTCTAACACCAGTAAGGTAAGGCTCAGTGCGCCTTACCCCACCAATAGGAGAACACCCACCAAGCAAAGAACTAAGTGAATGTGTGTGACAGTGATAACTTTTCCTCTCCTAAGCTGCCTTCTCAAAGTCTATGTGGAGCCATCTTGGGAATTTTTAAATATGTTGCTGTTCACCCTTTCCTTCACTGTGGATCTGTTTCACAGGTGTTAGATACACTGTGTGCTATTCTCACAAACTGCAGTTGCTAAATCCCGATTGGAATGTGCCTTTAAGGTGCCTTTCTCCTAAGCGCCAGATACCTCCTCCTGCCTCAGATCTTGCCTTGACATTTCCCCTCTTCTCTGCGAATCCTGTACTATAATCACGAGCCTGCAGTCAGTTCTTCAAACCCGTTCCTGCAGGGGTGTTTTTCACTTTTCCCTTCCTCATTCTTCAGGCATGCCGTGCAAGGCAGCTCACTGTCTGTCCCAGTGATCACTTCAGAGAGGGGCAGATGATCCAGGCCAGAGAGCAAGAGTTCCCTGGAGATACTCACTGAAATGAGCCCTTTGTCTGCAAGGGCTGTGACACTGGTGCGGTATAATCAGTAGCTGCTAAGGGCAATCTCTACCACTGACTGAGGACAACCTTCCTGGAAATAAAACCCACAGACAGAATGACAGGAACTCGGTGTGGAGAAAGAAAAATTCCAGCGTTAATACCCAAATCCCTTGACACACTCGCAGTTTACCTTTGCAAGTACTTCTAGAATGTGACCCAATTCATTTTATTTTATTCTTAGACCAGTTTGAGTGAGTCTTTGTCTTACATTGGCCCTCTCATTCCATGCATATGCTAAACTTTTTACTATCTCATTAGATCTTTACAGAAACGCTTGAAGAAGGCAGAGGAGAGACTGCCATTCTTCAGCAGAGCATACAAGCTGAAAGCTGTTTTTGATGATTTGCCCATGTCGTGATAATTATAGTCTCTGCTGAGACTTACACCTAAGATCCTGACTGCAGAGCAAGAAACACTGCTTTGCCATTGTGCCGACTCCCTTGGGTAGAAACAGGACTCTGATGTAAACTGTCTTCTCCCAGGGAGACAACTCTGCTCTAACCCCCGTGGATTTACTGGGACAGAAACTTTGTCTTTGGCTCAGAATCTCTTTCCAAATGGTTGTCTTTCATTTTCCATCATATAGATTCTGTTTAGTGGTCTGTACCAACCACCTTAAGTCTTTTTAACTTTAAGCAGGTCGCTTGTAAAGGTTGTACCCTAGTGTAAGAAGGTGATGCCTGCCTCCATGTGATATAGCTTTGGCCTTAATGCCTGGTCTTCAACTTGGCCATGTCTCAACAATCTGAGGTCTGAACAACCTAAGCTCCTGAGTTCCCGGTCTTCCTCACACCTTCCTCTTTGTTATCTTTTTAAGCACCCTGTCCTGGATTAGGGAGTGCAGCAGCAAAGAAGTTAACAAACACCCCTCACTGGGTTTGCAGCCTAATTTCCATTTGGCCCTTTTAGCATGGTTCTTGACATAGTGGATTCTCTTCCCACTGGCCTTTTCAATCTGTTCATAATCTTGATTTCTCTGTGCCTTTAATGTCTGAGCTCAGTCTGCCTTCGTGAAACTTCTGTAGTAAACACTTTCAACTCTCTACTCAACCTCCACTGTTTCTAATAACACCTATTTTTTTTTTTTTTCTCTAAGGATCCCTTTTCCAGGAAAGTATATATGCTCCTGGAGCAGCATAGCTCAGTTGTTGAAGTTAGGTGGGAGAGGTCATGTACCTGTTTTGATCAACTGTGAATGGAAATAACATGCCACTAGCAGGCAGTATACTTTAAAAGCCAGTGCACCTTCTTCCTCACTGCAGTAATCGCTACACTCTGCATAAAGATGAAGCTTCCATCACCCTGTGTCCCAGGGAGACCATAATGGTATGTTCCTACCCTGCCACACTGTGAGAGCGAGAAATTATTTCTGCTGGGTTAAGCCACTGGGATTTAGAGGTTAAATTACCATTCATAAGAAGACTGTTCTAACAGATAGAACAATCTCTCTCTCTCTCCCTCCCCCTCTCCCTCTTTCTCTCTCTCTCTTTTGACAGTGCCAGCCAGGGTCAGCAACCTGGCCTAAGTGAACAGTCCCTAGCATTCAGTGGCCAGTGAGAAAAATGTCTATGGCTCAGTTGTGACTCTAAAACAACATAGTAGGTCATCAAATAGGTGTATAAAATCGAAGCCATCTGTCCATGTGCCATTTCTCCCCAGGGAACATACAAGTTTCCAAGGGCATGTAGCAAGCATCCTGTTTCTTTTCTGGCTGTCAGCTTACCACCCAGCACATTCACAACACAGTAGGCCCTCAGTGACGTCCCTGTGTTTGTTGAGTTGCTGCAGAGGATTCGGTTTTGGGGGATGAAGTTATTTGCCTCATCAGCCTAGTTTTTCAGTACATCAAAGCCCTGTCACATCCAATTCTCAATAGGGTATCTTAAATACATGCTATTAAAATACCTAAATAGAAATACCATCTGTTTGAATAGACTGAGCCTGGTGAATCAGCAGGAGAGGTGGGAGGGCCCATCCAGCCAGACATGAACCAGTTGGGTGGGGAGCAGACAGCTAACTCTCTTTCCCTTTACCACTGTTCATACCAGAATATACTGATCAACCAGCTAGCAAAAATGTGAAGACAGAAACAAGACATGGGGTACCATCTGGGCTAGTCAACAGTCGCCACCATCAGGAGACCCGTGTCCCACTGTGGATGGTGCTGAAACCTATGTCAGTGCAGGAGAAAGAGGAGCCAAGGGACAAGTCCTTTTGCAGTGGCTGGGCCTCTGAAATCAAGTTGGTTTTTGTGCAAGTTTATAAAGCATTTTTAAAAAGTCAATTCATTTTGGAAACTGTTACTAGTGAAGTCACCCAGGACTTAAATCACTAAAATAAAATGCAATGACAGGAAAGTGGTTCAGAACACACCTTCCTACTTCTTGCATATTCTCCCTGGTGACATGCCATCATCTCCCTGGAGACATGCCATCAATCCTGAAGCTCTAAACAACAGTCTAGGCTTACAGAATCCTGACCACAGTCAGCCTCTTTCCCCCATTACCCCTGTAATGCTGTGGTCAGAGCTGGTGGCTCTTGATCCCCTTAAAGGGGATTCCAGGGTCATCCATCACCTTGTGGAAATGCATGGTGAGAATGCTTCCTTTCTTTCTCTCTCTTTCTCTCTGTCTGTCTGTCAGTCTGTCTTTCTTTTTCTTTCTCTTTCTTTCCTCTCCCTCCTTCCCCCTCCCTCCCTTTCTTCCTGTTTTTTTTTTTTTTTTTTTTTTTTTTTTTTTTTTTTTTTTTTTTTTTTTTTTTTTTTTTTTTTAATTCTTACATTGCCTGCAGTAAGGAAGAAAACATAGACTATGTCAGGGTTTTCCACTGAAGCAGAACAAGTGAGAGTCTAAGAGCCAGGACAGGAAGTGCTTGGATATCTGTGAAAAGGCTTTTCCTAAGCTCTGCTCTTCTTGACACATTTAGTACAGGAAGCCTTGTACACAGTAGGAGCTCCATTCACTAATTATCCAATTGGTCTCCAGTCTTCTTGGTCAAAAATTAAAGAGAGAGAGAGAGAGAGAGAGAGAGAGAGAGAGAGAGAGAGAGAGAGAGAGAGAGAGAGAGAGAGAGAGAATGCCTTTTTAAAAAATACAGCTCTGCTCAGATTTTTCCTGTTCTGTCAGCTTGCCCGCCTGCCCCCTCCCCCCCATCCATGCCCTTAACCCGTTTCCTTGCTCCGTTACCTCATGGTTCTTTCTGCCCCGTTGTCCTGTTTGGTGTTTCTAATACTTTTTCTGGGGTCCGTGTATGGTGCTTATATGAAGTGAGAGGTAAGAGTACTCTGTGCACAAGCGTCAGAAGACTGGCCCCGGCTGTGACATTTCCTTTGATTTTGGGTAGTAGCTGTGTGCTCAGATTCCTCATCTACGATTTAAGGAAAGAAAAAAGTTGTATCTGTTCCTATTCTCTGTGCCTCTTCCTCCCTCTCTCCCTGACTCTGTCTTCTGTCTCCTCCCTTCCCAGCCTCCCAAGACTGTGTCAGAGCTAATCCGCAAGGAGCCCTTTGGAAACAGAAAAGGCCTTACTTAAAACTCATGCTAATCAGACAGCCTTCCTACTCCATGCTCCCCCAAAAGGCAGGTGCATGATCCCCCACCGCGTTTTCCTAGGAAATGGGCTCCCTTTCGGTGGCTCCTTTCTGTTGGAGAGGCTAACTGCCTGGCTCCTGAGGCCCAGAGGGGACACATTTGTCTGACAATTCCCTGGGGTCCCGGGTCAAGCCCTCAACTTTGCAGCATCAGGAACTTGGTCTTGGCAGAGGCTCTGAGTTGATCAGACTCAGCGCTGCTGACTCATGCTAACCCACAAGAGACGGATCTATAACCAGCATGGCAGTTTATTAATTTACAGTGGGAAACATTTGGCCCGGTCTGCCCCTTCTCTCCCTGTAGACCAGTTGCATGGGAAGAGAGTTCATCAGAAGGTTGCTGGGTGAGCAGAAAATTTTGACTAGAGAAGCCCGAAGGATTGGAATGTTCAGCTGTAATCATCCAGGGTCCCCATCTTTTCAACAGAAACCCACTCCCTAGACAGTCTAGGTTTTCGGGCCCCTCAGTATAGAACTTTGTTCTAGAACTAGGCTTGCATGAGCTAGAGTGTACGGAGGGTCCCCTGTCCCCTCATATTCCTTCTGCTGGTCCATCTCCGGACAGTACAATACACTGGTCTTTCTATAGACGGATCCGTATCAGATCTCCAGCAGTGGAACTAAGTGTCTGCTGAACGGGTAAGGTGGTCTCTATTTCCCTCCCCCTCTCTGTCTGTCTCTCTCATAAATCTTTTTTTTTTTTTTTTTTAAAGAGCTGAGCACATATTAAAAGACTATAACAGCCAATGATGCCAGGGATACCAACCTGTTTGTATACTGTTACTGTATGTAATGTATCAGTTACATTTCTATTGCTGTGATAACATCATGACTAAGGAAACATAGAGAAGAGTTTATTGGGGTTTACAATTCCAGAGGGATAAGAGTCCATCGTGGCAGGGAATAGTGTGAGCATGTGGCCATCATGGCAGCAGAAACAGCTCTTGAACTGCAAACAGGAAGCATAGAGAATAAGCTGGGAATGGCATATTGGCTTTGAAATGTCAAAATCTGCTCTTGGGTTTCATTTCCTCTAGCAAGGCCCCCCAGACAGTACCACCAACCAAAGACCAACTATTCAGACATCTGAACTTGTAGGGGACATTTCCATTCAAACCACCACACATATCAACTCTATTTTTATTTAGCCATCTCTGAGGAACAGAGGTAAATTATTTGCCAAAGATTATAGGACTATTAAGTAAAGAGGCCTATACGGAGGCCCCCAATTCTAGGGCCAGGTGCTTTCTATACAGTTTTATCCTCTATTTTCTTATTTATGGAATTCTACTGGGATAACTATGTAGGACATTCATTAAAATTCAGCTTGAGATTATGTGATTCATGGTCTTTAAGGAAGGAGACCACACATCAGCCCATGTAAATGGATTTTTCTGGGCAGTATCATTATATTTCCCTTGGGGAGAGGAGCTTTGTAAGAGTCACAGTTTAAGAGAAACTATAAACATATTAACCATACCCATCACGAAGCGATAACCCCTGGACCACATCCCAAAACTGCCCAGTCCTGGAGATACCGAGAAGGGGGAAGGAGACACAGGTGAGGCCTCAAGCTTCCATCTGTTTTCTTCCTTTCTTACTACCCACGTTCAATAGGCTGCCTTTTCTCTTTTGTGTGCTTTGTATCACACGGTGTGCAGGTGGGTTGGAGAGAATTGAAAAGCGCTGTCTATAAATTGCTCTAGCTAATTTTGAAGTCATTCTGCATCACATACTCAAGCCTATACTTTCAATAATGTCAGAAAAGTTTACTTCACTTTTGCAACACATCAATAGGTTTTAAGTGACATTTTTACTAAACCTACAGGTGACACATAGCTGGAAAAAGACAGCGACTGAGCTAAATCAGAATTTAACATTGTCTAGACAGTCCGGAGTGACTTGTCTAACTCAATAAGATGAGAAACCTCAGAAATAATTGCAGAATTCTATGTTTAGAGGAAAAAGAAAAACCAGCTGCATGAATTCTGGATCGAGGTGATAACCTGGATACAGTTTGTTCATATGAAAGGATTGGAGACTGTAATTACCCACAAGTTGAATATTGCCAACACTGTGATTCAACATTCTGCTGAAAAAGAACAGGCTGATCTTTATTTACATGAAGGGATGCGAGGTGCTGATTACCTCTGGTCTTGTTGTAGTGGGCTGTGGTCAGACCATATCGGAGTATTGGGTTTTGTGGTAGTTGCCACATTACTTGGGGGCTATTGAACAACTAGAATCAGGTTGATAGAATGATGAGGATATGGAAACCAAGGTAGTAAGTGGAAGTGGTCTCATTTAGCTTTGAAAAGGAGGGGAAAAATCATCTATCAAAGGACTACATCAAAGACAAATCATTGTCTTCAAATACTTAGGATACTGTCTGATGACAGGTAGAATAAATGTGTTCAGCTCTGTCAGGATATAAAGCTAGACCAACAAGAGCTGTAGTTGAAGAAGTAGAATTTCAGTTCATCCTCAGTAAGAGCTTGCAAATAGCTGAGCCATTGTCCTGCAGAAGGGAGGGGGCATCCTGAGCTTTTGGCAGTTTTTCAGTTATGGCTGCCTTAGAGAAACCTTGACAAGGAGCACAGTTGAGATGAGAAGAGCAAAGGCATTATCAATTTGGGTTCTAGTCCTTGGACCAAATGAAACATCATAATGTCTGTTTCGTACTAGTTGGATTCATGGCTGTGATTGCACCTGATATTTTATGCATATTGTGTCCTAAATTGGATGCTTCTAAGTATCTGAAGAAAGAAGCCTGGGCTCACAGCCACTTTCTGCAGCACCAGGAGTGCCTGATCCTATAGCCCAGTCATACTTAAGAATTCTTCCGCCGGGAAATTGCAGTTTATACTCTCATCCATTTGCCAGATAACAGGAGAACTTACTTTGCTTTTTGAACATCTATTAGGTAATTATTGTTTCTGTTGCAGAAATATCTTTGCTATTCCATATTTTGTATTTATTTTCCATGTTCTGTTTGGCAATTCCTAAACATTATTTTTCAGCTTTTAAGGAAAATGAACAAGTCTTTAGTAAAATGAAAGAAAAGACAGACATTTTTGCTCTGAGATTTGGTTGTGCTAATAACAATGGTACCAGGAGACTTCCTCTGCTACATTGTCATCCCAAAGACTGAGCACTATTGCTCAGATCTCTCTCACCTTGAAGCTCTCCCAGTAGGAAAGCAGGTTGTCTCATTCTTGAAATTGTTATCCAGGAGCTCAGGAAACTCACTTCTCAATTTTTATTTTCAGGAGGTCTAAGAGACAAAAAAAAAAAAAAAAATCCACAAAGCATTTTTCCTACATTGACACACTCAGCTGAACACTTCCAACATCAGATGTGTGCAGGTCCTTCCCACAACACACCACATATCACTCCACACTGGATAACACAGTCAGCCCAGCATTAGATCTCACAGGTTGAGGCCTCCGCCCCAAGACCATATCTTGCTTCAAATGCCAGTTTCAAACCCCCTATTGCAGCACCTGCCTCTGACCCACTAGATGTAATTGGAGTTCCTATAACAAACCACCCTTGATGCAATTAATTTCCTGGAGCAGTTCTCAAAACTTACATTTCCAGTTACCTTTGTTTTCCCTTTAACTATAAAGGGTTGTGTGAAAGGGTCTAGATGAGCAGCCAGATGAAGAGCTGCATGGGACAAGGTACCGGGGTTGGAGAGGGCAGGAACTTCCATAGCTTCCATCTTCTTTCAGGGGCATGAACCTTCACTTCTACGGATTCATTTGTCCACCAGGTCCCTGAGTTCAGTCTTTTTATTTTTAGTAAATGGTTTCTCTCATAGGCACTGTTGGTTAAATCACTGATCATTGATGTTCAACCCAATCTTCAATTCCTCTTTGGGTGAGCCTAAAATCTCCAGCCTCTAATCCAGCGGTCCTCAACCTTCCTAATGCTGTGACCCTTTAATACAGTTTCTTATGCTGTGATGACCCCAGCCATAAATTATTTTGTTGATACTTCTTAACTGTGATTTGCTACTGTATGCATTGCAATGTAACTATCTGATATGCAGGATATCTGCTATGTGACCCCTGTGAAACAGTCATTCAAACCGCAAAGGATTGGTGACCCACAAATTGAGAACAGCTGTTCTAATTGCAAGATTGGTCCTCAGGGCAACAATGCTCCAACCTGAGACTACCTAAGAGTTCCTCACCTCTACCGACCCATCACCTCAAGAGCACACAGAAAGGCATGTAAGTACTTTGAATCTACAAGAGTTTGAGGTGAGTGTGCCTAGAAATGGAGAACAAACATATTTCATGCACCATAAGAGAATATAACCTGATTCCAGAATATTCTGGATAACAATAATAATAACAGCAGTAATAAATATAACTATAGTGTTGGCATGTTCCTGGTCCTATTTAAGTTATTTTACACATTGTAATTCATTTTATCTTTACAATAATTCAATGGCAGGTACCATTTAATAGATGTGGAAAATATGAAATGGAGATTTTATATAACTTGCTTAGGAACACAGAGCTATTAAGAGAGAAAACTGGATGTTAGGCTTGTGATGTCTGACTCCAGAATCCAGTTTCTTGGATACTATATTGCTGCACATATATCACCATATCCTACTGCATATATGCTACCATATACTACTGCACATTTATTGCCATATACTACTGCATATATATCATCATATACTACTGTCCATATACCATCATCTACTACTACACATATACCACCACATATTATTGCATATATACTGCCATGTATGACTGCCCATATACCACCATATAATGTTGCATATATACCACCATATACTACTACAAATATACTGCCATACCATGTTTTCTCTTATTTTTATAACACTTAAGTTCTCTGAGTTAAATCTATGATGTAAGTTTTTAATTTAAATATCTTAAGGTATTTCTAAATATATGCATATATGCATGAATTCATTTATTTTTTTTGAAACAGAGTTTCACTGTGTAGTCCAGGGTGCATTCAAACTCAGCATCTTCCTGCCTCAGCCTTTTGAAATGCTGGGATTGCAAGCACATGCTATGTCACCCAGATCAAAATTTACATTGCATTATAAAAATAAACATAGTAGTTAATCATTCTGACTGTAACATTGGGTATACTTAGAGTCATATGCAAGTTAGTCACTGGGAAGTTAAGGTTTTGGTTTCCTTATGTGTAATTTTTTAATGCTAAAGAAGATTAAGACATAAATTATATAATGTGCTTGCAGAGTACCTAGCCCTGGGTTTGTGCAGGCAATATTTGCATTCATTAATAAGCATTAGAATCACATAAAACATAGGAAGACTAAGAATTGGAAGAAAAAATCACGCAGAGTTCTAACACACAGATTCTGATCCATTTTCTTTTATTTATGTGTGTGGTAAAGTATTTCCCTGCTATACAGGACTTGAGAAGAGACTCTTTGTTTGTCACATCATTGGTGGTAGGGTAAAGTACTGAGGAAATACGAACTAGAATCCCTGGGGGAGAAATGGCCTGGTTTGGATTTTCTGAGCAGTCTCAGTAGATGCCATTGGTGACCACAAGTCTTAAAATGGCTCCTGTTCAATCTTTTATTTGAGCTGTCATTTTTTCCCCCTAGAGTAATGATGAATCTGAAAAGTTGAGCCTGGTAAGCTTGTGTTAATAGTCCTTTTCTAGCCTTCATTCGCTCCAAATCACTCTTCTCTGGCTCATGCCTCCCACGGTAGCCATGGTGGGCTTCTCCAGGGTAGCCATGGTGGACTTATCCAGGGTAGCCATGGTGGGCTTCTCCAAGGTAGCCATGGTGGGCTCATCCAGGGTAGTCAAGGCAGGCTACCTAGAGTAGACATAATGATCTTGTCATGTTTTTCTGTCTGTCTCAGACTCTCAGGAAAGTGGTAGCACCATAGCACAACTTAAACCTTGTTAGCCAGGAGGGGAACCATGCCTTATTAATAGAAAATCTACACTAAGAAAATTTATTTTCTATTCACTTGGCTTAAAGATAGCTACTAGAATCCAAGGAGAAAATACTTGGCCAAACTAATTTATAATCATCAATGGATGTTGCCATGGTTCTTCCACAGCTACCCAGGTGCTGGAACTATGAGCCATGCTGTGAGCTCCAAAATGTTTACATCATTTTTGAAGGTTTTACATGCTAATCCAACACCTTGTTAAGGAAGGAGCCTTCTATTTTGCTAGCTCAGGTCACCAGCAGCTATAATTGTTACTATATAAAAATACAACGAAGCAGTGATTGAAACTGTTGTGTCTGGATCTCTGTGTAGAGCATTAGTTTCCTGAGAGGAAAAAGAGGTCCTAACCAACTGGGCTCATGAACAATGACCCCCATGCAGTGCACTTAATGTCCTCTGCAGCAAAAACATGCCCAGTTTAGAATTATGTACATCCACAGACTATTAGAGCTGATTCCAGACCATGTATTATAGCTATAACCCTAAGATGCACACAGACTTCCTGCAAGATGCCAGTGCAAGCAAAATTATCTCAAAGCAAGAGCAACAACTGATCCTTTAAAACTGAGACGAGAACACCAGAAGCTTTGTAGCCTTAGCTGACAAAATCCAGCGTTCTCTCAATTTCCTGACTTCTTCCAAGCCAGCGGGTCAAGAAGTATTTCTGGCTTTTATTTGCCATAGCTCAGTAGCTCTAGTTCTTCCATAGGATTCTAGTTCTTTATTGCTTTCTAGACACTCTGTTGGTAGTGCTAGAAAGAGGTTGGTGCCCTTTGAGGAACTTCTCCACAAACCAGCACTGGTTATACTCAGGATTTATGTTCCTGCAAGCCTCCCCCATGCTAGTTGTGGTAATGGTAGAGGAGGCCGTTTCATGTGTATGCTTTAAGTAGATTTAGACCCAAAATTTGAAAATTCTCTGTTTAATTAGATAGGTTAAACGGTTAAAGGAATGAAATAGAATTGGGTCCCTGTATATCTCTGTTCCTTTAGGGACACATGTTTCATAGAATGGAAGACTTTTGCATTTGTCACCCATGGGCAGGTTTGGAGCTGATTTTAATCAGACATGAATCCAAACTGAAACTGGAAAGGATAAGGTTTAATTAGATTGGGATAGAAGAAGGAAGTTCCAGAAATTATAGATAAAAAAATAATCTTGAGAGAACCTTAGTGAATGTTGTGTGAAGAAATATTACATTAAAGCTTATGTTAAGCTCTGGGTAGAAAATTGACCCAAAGGACCCTTATCAGGTACATAAAATAACTTGGTGTCCAGATAGGAGTGATATTCAGAAGTGGCAGAAACTTCTCAAGGAAAAAACAGAACCTGGAGGTGGGGGTGTGATTGGAAATAAGGGCAGAGAAGGAGAAAGGACATCCACACTAAGACTCAAGAGAGCCCAGCCCTAAGAGTCCAAGGGCTGAAGTTCTGGCTTTCCCAGTGCATTGATGTGGGAAGAAGGGGAGCATAAAAGGATGAGAAATCTCATCTACCTAAGGACCCAGACCTGATTCTTCCAAAGAGTGTTCCAGGGAAGCTCTTCCTGGAGAGCATTTCAGAGCTGTTTCCATCCATATCACTGATCATTTGATAAAAGGGGATATGGGGAGGGATAAATAACAGTAAAGATATGCAGAAAAGGTTACATGGAAACACAACGCTCTGGAAGTCTGCACACACACACACACACACACAAAGAGAGAGAAAGCAAGAGAGAGAGAGAGAGAGAGAGAGAGAGAGAGAGAGAGAGAGAGAGAGAGAGAGAGAAAGAATTAAAATGAAGTTACCCTATACCAGAATGCTCCTTTCAGCCACTATGTTAATAAATCAAATGCCTAATGCCAGTAATGGGTTATCTCGTTTGTTGTCGGTCAGTCAGTGAGGTCCCATAGAACCCCCAAAATTATAAGCAATATATTACCAATGCTATTGGTGACCTTCCAGAGCTTGAAGGCAAGACTATTTCTGAAGATGTTATAAATTTGAGTTACATAGAACATGGAGGGATCAGGCTAGGAGTTTCATCCCTATTATGTAGCTTTCATAGTGCTAGAGGGGTGCTGTGCATGCTACTGGAAGAGGAAATTACCAATCTTACCCCTTTGAGCTATAATAATGACTGGCCTGGGAAGACATATCTATTGATGCTAAAGTGGCACAAATATCAAGGGAGTTATTGAGCACTTTCTGATTGGATTTCAAGTCCTCCTCCACAAGATGAAACCCATACCTGGCACCATTGTCAGGTCAAGAACCTTTAGCTAGACGAGTTATAGGCCCTAGGGGAGAACCTATTACTATGACTATTATACTATTATAAATGGACAGAGCATTAAACTGATTCCTAATGACTTATTGTTATGCCCATAGATTAATATATTTCTCAGCTCTCCTCAGAGAATATGCTCTTTTCAGTCGATGGTGATTAATTCAGAAACCTACCACTGGAGAAAGTGCAGACAACAAGAGGCTGCAGAATGCTCTTCTCCAAAAGCTCAGGGATCGTTGTGGAAGAAGGGATGGAATGAATGAATGTAAGAGCTGGAGGCAGTGGATGATTACAGGAAACTGTCTTCTGCACAGCGGCACAGCTGCATTTCTGAAATCACAGCAGTTGTGACCCCATACACAAGACCTGTGTGAGTTCAGACCAGACCAAATGTCAGCACAGAAAATAGGGTTGGCACTCTGGTGCCCCTAGACAAGGAGCTATTGGCAAATGAGAGCTGCTAAAAGAGGGATGATCAGATTCTTTACTATAATAATAATAATAATAATAATAATAATAATAAAGTTTCATTTTTTACTCATGTATCCTCTTGTTCAAACACCCTTCCCCCTCCCGCCCCTCCCAGTCACTCTCTCTTCTCCCCATCACTTTATCTCCTCCCCAGCAAGGGCAGGAGGTCCCAAGGTCCCCAGATGGCTTAGTTCAGCATCCACTCTAGGCAGATCCACTTTCCTCACCCCAACATCAAGACTGGGTCAGGTGTTCTTTGGAGGGAATGAGCTCCAAGGTGTCAGTTCAAGGTGTTTCAGATTCCAAGATGTTCAGTAGTTGTGGTTTGCAGCTTGGGCATGCTTTGCTTTTTGTTTAAAGTCCACTAATGAGTGAGTACATCCCCTGCTTCTCTTTCTGGGTTTGTGATACCTCACTCAGGAGGATATTCTCCAAATCCATCCATTTGCCTGCAAGTTTTAGGATATCATTTTTTTCTCACTGCTGAGTAGTACTTCATTGTGTAGATTTACCACAGTTTGTTAATTCATTCTTCAGTTAATGGGCATCTAGGTTGTTTCCAGGTTCTTGCTATTATGAATACTGCTACTATGAACATAGTTGAGCTAATACCTTTGGAGTGTGAATGTGCATCTTTAGGGCATATGCCCAGTAGTGGTATTGCTGGATCCTTGAGGAGATTGATTCCCAGTTTTCTGAGAAACTGCCATACTGCATTCCAGAGTGGCTGAACAAACTTACACTCCCACACAATGGAGGAGTGTTCCCCTTGCTCCACAACCTCTCCAGCATAGGCTGTCATCTGTTCTTTTATCTTAGCCAATCTGACAGGTGTAAGGTGGTATCTCGAAGTTGTTTTAATTTGCATTTCTCTGATGGCTAAAGATGTCAATCACTTTTTCAAGTACCCTTCAGCCATTTGTAATTCTTCTGCTGAGAATTCCCTTTTTACTTCTGAGCCCCATTTTTTGATTGGGTTATTCAAGATTTTGGGCTCTAGTTTCTTGAGTTCTCTATATATTTTAAAGATCAGTCATCTGTCACTTGTAGGGTTGGTGAAAATATTTTCCCATTCTGTAGGCTGTCATTTTGTCTTATTGGCTGTGTCCTTGGCCTTACAGAAGAAGCTTCTCAGTTTCAGGAGGTCCCACTTATTGATTGTTGTTCTTAGTGTCTATGCTACTGGTGTTATATTTAGGAAGTGGTCACTTGTGCCAATGCATTGGAGGGTATTTCCCACTTTCTTTTCTATCAAGTTCAGTGTGGCTTGGTTTATGTTGAGGTCTTTGATCCACTTGGATTTGAGTTTTGAGCAGGGTGATAGACTTGGATCTATTTGCATTTTTCTACACACTACCATCCAGCTATACCAACACCATTTGTTGAAGATACTATCTTTTTTCCATTGAATATTTTTGGCCTCTTTGTCAAAGATCAGGTGTTCATAGGTTTTTGGGTTAATGTCTGGATCCTCAATTCTATTCCATTGGTCCACAGGTCTGTTTTTATGCCAGTACCAGGCTGTTTTTATTACTATAGCTCTATAGTATAACTTGAAGTCAGGGATGGTGATGCCTCCTGAGATTCTTTTGTTGAGCAAAATTGTTTTGGCAATCCTGGCTTTCCTGTTCTTCCAAATGAAACTGAGTATTGTTCTTTCAAGGTCTGTAAAAAATTGTGTTGGGATTTTGATGGGAAGTACATTGAATCAGTAGATTGCTTTTAGTAGAATTGTCACTTTTACTATGTTGATCCTACCTATCCAGGAACATGGGAGATCTTTCCATTTCATGATATCCTCTTCAATTTCTTTCTTCAGTGATTTAAAGTTTTTGTCAAACATATCTGTTACTTCTTTGGTTACGGTTACTCCAAGGTATTTAGTGCTATTTGCAGCTATTATAAAGGATGATGCTTCCCTTATTTCTTTTTCAGTCCTTTTATCTTTAGTGTATAGGAGGGCTGCTGGTTTCTTCCAGTTAATCTTATATCCTGGTACATTGCTGAAGATGTTTATCAGCTGTAGAAGTTTCCTGGTAGAATTTTGTGGATCACTTATGTATACAATCATATCATCTGCAAATATAGATAGTTTCATCTCTTCTTTTCCAATTTGTGTCCCCTTAATCTCCTTTTGTTCTCTTATTGCTTTAGCTAAAACTTTGAGAAGTATATTGAACAGATAAGGGGAGAGAGGACACCCTTGTCTAGTTCCTGATTTTAGTGGGGTTGCTTTGAGTATTTCTTTATTTAGTTTGATGTTGGCTGTTGGCTTCTTGTAAATCACCTTTATTATATTTAGA
>PVIH01008112.1:28324-94281 GCA_004025045.1 Sigmodon hispidus
TTTTTTTTTTTTTTTTTTTTTTTTTTTTTTTTTTTTTTTTTTTTTTTTTTTGGTATGTTGAACCATCTCTGCACTTCTGGAATGAAACCTACTTGACCATGGTGGATGATATTTTTTATATGTTGTTGTATACAGTTTGCTAGAATTTTGTTGAGAATTTTTGCATCAATGTACATGAGGGAAAATAGGTCTGTAATTCTCCTTCTTTATTGTGTCTTTGAGTGGCTTGGGTATTAGCGCAATTGTGGCTTCATAAAAAGAGTTTGGCAATATTCCTTCTGTGTGAAACAGTTTAAGGAGTATTGGTGTTAGTTCTTTGAATGTCTGGTATATAATTCTGCACTGAAACTATCTGGACCTGTACTTGTTTACTTGGGAGGCTTTTAATGACAGCTTCAATTTCCTTTAGGGTTATAGGTCTGTTTAGGTATTTAATCTGATCTTGATTTAATTTTGGTAAATGGTACCTGTCCAAAAAGCTGTCCATTTCTTCTAGGTTTTCCATTTTTGTGGAGTACAGATTTTCAAAGTATGATCTGATAATTCTGTGGATTTCCTGGGGGTTCGTTGTTATATCCCCCTTTTCATTTCTGACTTTGTTGATTTGGACACTCTCTCTCTCTGCTTTTTGATTAGTTTGGCTAAGGGCTTATCGATCTTGTTAACTTTCTCAAAGAACTAACTCTTAGATTCATTGATTCTTTGTATTGTTCTTTTTGTTTCAATTGTATTGATTTCAGCTCTAAGTTTGATTATTTCCTGCTGTCTACTCCTTCTAGGTGAGTTTGCTTCTAATTGTTGTAAGGTTTTCAGCTGTGCTGTTAGTTCTCTAGTGTGGGATTTCTCTAGGTTTTTCATATAGTTATCTAGTGCTATGAATTTTCCTCTTAAGACTGCTTTCATTGTGTTCCATAATTTTGAGTGTTTTGTAGATTCATTTTTGTTAAATTCTAGGAAATCTGATTTTTCTTAATTTCTTCCTTGACCCAGAGTTGGTATAGCTGAATGATGTTTAGTTTCCATGAGTTGGTAGGCTTACTTTGATTTTTGATGTTGTTGAACTCTAAGTTTAGGCCCTGGTGGTCTGATATGATACAAGGGATAATTTCCATTTTTTTTGTATCTGTTGATATTTACGTTATGACCAATTATTTGGTCAATTTTATAGAAAGTTCCATGATGAGCTGAGAAATATGTATATTTCTTTGCATTTGGGTGGAAGCTTCTGTAGATATCTATTAAATCCATTTGCATCACAACCTCTGTTAGACACCTTATTTCTCTGTTGAGTCTCTGTCTGGTTGACCTATCCAAGGGTGAAAGTGGGGTATTGAAGTCTCCCACTATTAGGCTGTGAGAATTGATGTGGGATTTGATCTTTAGTAGTGTTGCTTTTACACAGATAGGTACCCTTATATTAGAGCCATAAATATTCAGTATTGAAATCTTATCTTGATCAATTTTTCCTGAGATGAATAAGTAATGTTTATCCTGGTCTCTTTTAATTGATTTTAGTTTGAAGCCTACTTTTTCAATATTAGGATGGCAACCCCATCTTGTTTCTTAGGACCATTTGATGAGAAAATTCCCAACCCTTGACTCTGAGCCTGTGTCTGTCTTTAAGGTTTAGGTATGTTTCTAGAATGCAGCAGAAGGACGGCTTCTGCTTTTGTATCCATCGTGTTAGTGTATGTCTTTTTATTGGTGAATTGAGTCCATTGATATTAAGGGATATTAGTGGCCATTGATTGTTATTTCCTGTTATTTTTGGTGGTAGGTTTTATGTATTTCCTTTTTTTGGCCTTTCCTTCTGTGGGATTATCAATTGTGGTTTCATGGGTGTATCTGGGATCCTTAGGTTGGAATTTTCCCTCTAACCCTAACCCTAACCCTAACCTGAAGGGCCAGATTTGTAAATAGGTATTGTTTCAGTCTGACTTTGTAATGAAATATCTTGTTTACTCCATCTATGGTGATTGATAGTTTTGCTAGGTAGAGTAGTCTAGGTTGACAGCCATGCTCTTTTAGTGTATGTATAACTTCTGACTAGGATCTTCTTGCTTTCATTGTTTCTATTGAATAGTCAGCTGTTATTCTGATGAGTCCGCCTTGATAGGTAAGTTGGCCCTTTTCTTTTGCAACTCTTAAATTTTTTCTTTGTTCTGTATGCTTTTTAGCTTGATTATTATGTGGCGAGTCCACTTTTTTGGGGGTCAAATCTATTTGGTGTTCTGTAAGCTTCTTGTATCTTTATAGGCATTTCCTTCTTTAGCTTGGAAAAGTTTTCTTCCATGATTTTATTGGAAACATTATCTGTGACTTTGATCTGGTATTCTTCTCCTTTTTATATTCCTATTATATTCAAGTTAGATCTTTTCATGGTGTCCTAAATTTCCTGAACATTTTGTGTTATGGCTTTTTTTTAGTTTTAGTGTTTTCTTTGTCTGATGTATCTATTTCTGCTATTGAGTCTTCTACTCCATCTCTTAGATTCTATTGGTTATGCTTGTATCTGTAGTTCCAGCTCTTTTCTTCAGATTTTTTTGTTTCTACCTTTGCCTCGTTTTATGCCTTTTTATTGCTTATATTTCAATTTTTAGTTCCTGGAATGTTTACTTCATTTTGGGGTTTCCTTTTCTTTGTTTTTTTTTTTCAAAGATTTATTCATCTCTTCCAATTTTTTATTTGTATTTTCTTCTATTTCTTTAAGGGAATTTTTTATATCCTCTTTTAAGGCTTCTATAATCTTCATAAAGATGTTTTTGCTGTTGTTTCCTCTTAATTGCTCTGCTCAGATCTTGGTGTTATAGAACCACCAGTTTCTTCTGGTGTTGCCTTCTTGTTCTTTATATTGTTATATGTATTCTTGCACTGGTGCCTGCCCATGGCTTCAGTGGTACACACTTAGTCAGCTCCTAGTCAGTTGTGGCTAGGGGGCTTGTGTGTCTCTTGTCTGCTCTGAGCAAGGGGTCTGAACAATCCCTGATTCTGCTTTGGACACGGGTCTTAGTTTCAAAGGTGTCAGTCCATCTCTGATGATGCAGTGCACCCTGAAGGCGGGGCCTGGCTGTGCGAGCTCCCTTCTTTTAGGGGTTGCTAGAGGAGGCCCCTCACAGCTAAAGCCTAGGGCTTGTCTGCTAGCAAAAGTCTGAGAACAGACCTTTGGGTGTGACCCTGTCCCTAGAAAAGGATTCTCCAGACAGGCAGTCCAGGAGCTGGCTGGAGTCTGCTCACCTCTGATTCCACTCTGGACACAAGTCTGAGTTTCAAAGGCATCCCTCTGTCTCTCAAGAGTCTTTTAAGAGCATTCCCTTGGAAGGGCATACAGCCAAGAGTATGCAGGCAGTACAAATTGAACTTCATAGTTTTTGCAATTACAATATAACCACATGATTTCCTCTTTTCTCTCTCCTTTCTCAAGCCCCTCCCATGTACTCTTCCATATCTCAAATACATCTCATTTTCTTTATATATATGATTATATAGTATATATCTAATTATATATATGATTATTTATTTCTAAATATATAAATGCAGTATTCTCAGCTCCTATAATGTTACTTGCTATGCATATGATTTCATGGTTGACCATTTGGGTACTACATAACTAATTGGTGGACTCTTTCCTAGGGAAGACAGTTTTTTCCTGCTCTTAGCAATCCTTAGTTACCTGTAGTTCTCTGTCTAAGATTAGGGCCCATGAGAGTTCCCTCTTCCATGTCAGCATGAGCTGGGGTCATCCCTCTACGGGTCTTCTTTAGGCAGCCATGTTGAGTTTTCATGGATGTAGCCTCTCTGACATTTCTAGGAGATGCAATCTCACAGCAGATATCTTGTTCCTCTGACCCTTACAAATCTTTCTGCCTCCCCCACCCTCTTTTCTTGCAGTGTTCCCTGAACCTCGAGTACAGGAATTGTATTATAAATGGACCAGTTGGGCCTGGGAACCTCATGTTCACTTGGTCTCTGCATTTGTTGTGATTTTTTGTAATGATCTCTGCCTATTGCAGAGAGAAGCTTTTTTGTTGTTTTATATTGTTTGTTTATTTGTTTTGTTGTTGAGGCATTGAGATCTATACTTACCTGTGGGTATCCTGTTAAATATTTGGAATACAGTGCATCCTCTGGAAGACAACCTAGGGCAACAGTAAATCACCTATAATGTTAGAAGAGTCTCTTGTACTCCCCTGACTGGCAACCTGTAAGGGGCTTCTCATGCCTCATTCTGGCCCTTTTGTTAAACATTTTATGACTTGTGGGATTAGCATTTCCAGTCCAAATGAGAAATTTTCGTTTAAAAAATTTATGTCTACATATACAGGTATCATCTGTAATTTTAAGAAAATAATATGGCTCCTTATGGCTCTTAAGACATTCCTTACTGTTACTTTACATTCTTTTCTCCACTTCTATGTTGCTCCCCCACCCCATTTCCCCACTTCCCTCTTCAAATTACTTTACCCTGTTAAGAGGACCCAGAGTTGGGTGGGTAGGGAAGGGGAGATGGACCTGAGAGGAGTTGGGGTGGAGAGCGAACACTAAACAACATTTTCCAAGAGCAAGTAAAGTTGTTTTTTAAAGTGAGATTTCAAGAAGATGGAATATACCTTTTTAGCTGTTTTTTTTTTTAAAAAAAAATTATTTATTAATCTATACACCGTATCTCATTATAAATGGTTGTGAGCCACAATGTGGTTGCTGGGAGCTCTTAACCTCTCAGTCATCTCTCCACTCCAGAATATACTTTCCTTAAATAGCATGAAGTTAGGAAGCTGGTAGCCTAGCCCTAGTACAGTGGCACTATGGTGTAACTAGTATCCAAGTCCTTCCCCTGCCATATACATGCATTAATGTGTTTTGTGTAAATGCATAGCATGTGCAGGTGTCCTTTTCCATATGTGCACACACAGAAGCTAGAGTCAATGTCCAGTGTCTCCCTCATCTCTCCACCATGGTTTCTGACTCAGGAACTCCCAGCCTTCCAGGAAAAGTCTTGGCTCTGGCTAGCCAGTGGGCCTTCAATGTACATCTCCTCCTCAACCCCAAAGCTAGGATTACAGATGTGCGCCATGATGAGTGATCCTAACGAGTCTTCACAATAAAAACTTGGAATCAGATATTGAAGGTGACAGCTGAAAGATCAGAGAAGCAGAGCGACAGCCACTAGAGATTGCTTACCTTTATGAATCCTCAGACCAAATGGGGCAAGATCCTGTCTCCGCCCCTCTATCCTGCCTTATTACTTTCTGTCTCTGCCTCTGAAGTGCTGGGGTTAAAGATGTGTGCCACCACTGCCTGGCCTCTAAGGTTAACTAGCGGCTAACTGCACCCTCTGATCTCAGGCAAGCTTTGTCAGAACACAAACAAAACATCACACAACATGGCTGTCATGTACTTTTGGGGTTTCATTTGTTTGATGTCACTTCTGGAGCTCCAAATTCAGGTTCTTGTCTTTGCACTTTAAATCCTTTTTCTCATCTTGAGCTTGTGGGTTCCACCTTCAAGATCATGTCGCACCTGTAACCACTACACCCACCACAGAGGAAGGAGGAAGAAAGGAAGGATGAATAAGTTCTTATTGACTCAGTCTTCTTTAGAGAGTATTTCTTGTAATATTCCCCTTTATATTGTCTACTTATATATTTTTTTTCTCTCAGCACTTTGGCTTGATATGACAGATCCTAACTAAAAGACAGACTACTGAAATATAATTTTCAAGGTTGGCACTTAAGCTACATTGCATGTGTGAATGTATTTGTGTATCTGTGCAGATGTGAACATGCATGATATGTGTGCCATGGCCAGAGGGCAAACCATGTGAGCTACAGAGATTGAATTCAACTTTGGTGGTAAGGCCTGGTGCCATCTTACTAGCCCCAGATTGAGTAAATAAAGTTGTCTTAAGATAAATGAGAATTGAAGATACTAAATAGGCAAGTACTCATCTATGCCATAGCTTTCTAACCATAGAATATTTTTAAAAATTTTCCAGCTCTGAATTATGTGTTAGATAAAGCTCTAGATGTATCCACATTCTCAAGATGACTTTTCATCAATTCCAAGAAAGGCCATGACAGCTTATAGACAATTTCCAATGCTGGAACACTGGGCTTAAGATAACTTGGGTAAAGGAAAAATAACAATGATTTTAAAGGGGACACCTACGTAGGAAGTCATAATTAAGTATATGACAATTTCAGTAGTGGGTAGGGAGATGTGATTAAAAATATTTTTTGTGTGTATGGTGTTGGGCGTGGAATTCTGGGCCTTGTATGTGGTAGGCAAACACTGTAACTACACCTCTGTCTTTGGGTCATAACTTCTATTTTTCTATTGTGTGCTTGTATATTTAAACTTTTTAAAAGTGTAGTTGATTTCTAATGAGTTCCTTTCTCCCATCCTAAGCCATTTTTGTAGAGGGAAGGCTTTGGCCAAACAGCTTACTTACAGTGAGACATATGCCCAATGTACAAACTAGGCCAAAAGGCCACACAATGAGTTAGGAAACAAACCAGGGCATGTGAGATTGCATTTGTACAAACATACTGTGTGTGTGTATGTGTGTGTGTGTGTACTATTGATCTCCATGTCACAGGGGAATTGTAATGAGCTGGCAGAAGCTCTCAGGAAGGAAAATTAGAAGATGAGAAGTCGTTCTCCAAGGGCCACTGAAGAACAAGCAGCACAGCAAATCTGAAGTATAGGGGTTCTAGGCCATGTACATCATCTGCCTCTACCCAGGCTGCATAGTACTAGGGAAGGTAACCAATTTTATTTTCTTATTAAAATAAGGAAAGGAAAAAAAATAAGGAAAGGAAAAAGGGCATGTGTTTGTTAGTTTCTTTTTCTTTGTTTTGTTTTGTCAATTTGACACAAGTTAGAATCATCTGAAAGGAAGAAAAGCTTCAATTGGGAAAATTCCTCTATGAGATCAGGCTGTACACTAGCCTATAAGGCTTTTTTATAATTAGTGATTGAGGTGTAAGTCCCACCTGTGAGCTAGTGGTCCTGGGTGGTGCTATAAGAAAGCAAGACAAGCAGCTAGTAAGCAGCAGCCCTCCATGGCCTCAGCATCAGCTCCTGCCTCTAGGTTTGTGCCCTGCTTGAGTTCCTGCCCTGACTTCCCTTCAGTTATAGACTGGTACCTGGAAATACAAGTCAAACTAATCCCTTTCTCCGAAAGTTGCTTTTGACTTATGGTGATTTATCATAGCAATAGAAACCCCAAGACAGATGGTAATTTAAATCTTTTGCATAAAAGTAGTTCAGTGTTTTATAAACTAAATCTCAATCTTACAATTTTATCAATAAAGATTCAGGAGTGAGATGCTGGGGTGAAGACCTGCTAGCTCAGAGAGGCCAAGGAGCAACCAGCCAACCTTCCTCCTTAGCAGGCATGTCATAAAGAGCCTTTCCTTCTGCAGTCCCAAACCAAGAAAGGTTGCCAAAGTCCAAGTCCCTCCCTACTACTTCCTGTGTTTCTCTATCCATTGTCCAGACTCCTTCTAACTCTCTATGATTACTTCCTGTCAACTAGTTCTTGGCCCTGCCTCTTGACCCAAAGTTGATTTTACTTAATTGGGGTTCACAGTGTGATCAAATATCTCATAGTAGTTCTGTTGTTGATATGAGAGAAGACTGAAATAATTTGAGAAAGAAGACTGAGAGAGAATGGAAGTGGACAAGTAGCCTAATCTGAAGAGGTTTCACAAGAATGCAAACCCTTGTGGTAGAGAAACAGGAAAGCACATGGTAGTAAATATATAAGGATATATATCTATATATATCTATATATATATATATCTCTGAGTACGTATGTTACATATAGGTACAAATATATACAGAAGTATATAACATCCTCTGTTCTGTAATGGAATTTTTTGGTTTACTTATTTTATGTATATGAGTATTTTGCTTGCCTACATGTCTATGTACCACATGCATGCCTGGTCCCCATGGAGGTCAGAAAAGCGTTGGATCCCCTGGAAATAGAGTGATATGTGCTTATAAGCTGACACGTCAGTGCTGGGAATCAAACTCAAGTCTTCTTTCTGCAAGAACAAGTTCTTAACCACTGACACATTAACAAGGCCCTCATATGGAGTCCTTTAAATTAGAGGATTTTTCCAGCTAATGAATTGAATCCCTCTGCTGTATTGAACATGCATGTTAAAATTCTAGTAACCAGCAATGATTCCTTGTTTGCATCTGTTTATAACAACCCAATTAAAAGGCCTAAAATGGAGGCAGTTTCTATAATTACCCAAGTCAATGAAATACACTAGTTCCCATTAGGAAGATTTAACTGCAACTATTTTTAAATAACATTAATTCTACCATTTTTTTCTAGCCCTTCATACGCCTTCTAATATTTGTTCCTCTGGCTCCTGGTCCTTTTTTTTTTTTTTAATCGCCCACATGTCTTTCCTTCTTTAAGTTTAGAAATCTCCAGTGATCTATTGATTGATCTTTGATTGAAAAATTATACATGCATGGGGTGATATGTTGTGTATGCTCTAAACAAATGAAGCTTGTCTGAAGATCAGAGGGCAGAGCCAGCCACAGAGTTAACTATAGAGGTCAGGCTGTGGTGGCATGCACACAGAGGCAGAGGTCTGTCTGGATCTCTGTGAGTCCTCAGCTGGAAAAAAAAAAAATGGGAAGGGAAGTGCAGGGCAGGCTGAAATTGAGGGACCTAACCCCTATCTTTTCCCACTGCTTTATATTCCTTTCTCTACCCAGGCATATCTTTTCCTGTTTAAACCTTCCTAGTGTGGGGATTAAAGGCGTGTGATCCCACGTGCCAGAATTAAAGGTGGAATTCAAATAACACAAATACTTTTTATTGAAACATTAAGCGCATGTATCTTCCTCTATGTGTGCACACGTGCACGCACATTTTCATGCGCATGCTATAGTTCTTGTAAAATACTGTCTTGAAGAGTATCTTATAATCTAATACGCTCCCCTAATGAGATTATTTTTCAAATGCAAATAAGGCCCCAAATTCTGCAGCAGAGATGAGTTTCTCTCCTTCAGCGGAGCACACACTCATTACAAGCCATTATTTTGCCAGAACAGCTCTTCTTTGAACCGAGCCCTGCTGCTTTTTCTGCCTCCAGCAACTTCAGAAGAGGGAGATAAGGTTGTTCCCGGGCTGATGGACAAGTCACCAAACAGAATGTTAAGGACAGGGAAGAACAGTGGAGTTGGCCCAGTTCAGGCTCTTCTCTGAACTGTGGCTTCACTGCAGCCTCTAGTCCAGTCTCAGCCTTAGATTTCTTTGATAACCTTCAGGATTCTAAAGTCTCTGGGCTTTTTCTTTTATCCATTTCCAGCACATGGCCCTGACTTCCTTCTGTGCAAGTCAGGGTTTTCCTCCTCTCCCTCCACGAGGAAAACCCTGTCTTTGGGCATCCGTCCCTCATCTGAGCCACTCCTTCAGGAAAAGAGAAACACATTATTTCTGGTACACACACCTGGGAGCCCAGTATTTTGGAGGCTGAGGCAGGAGGATTGTGAGTCTGAGGTCAGCCTGTCCTAAATAATGAGACCTCATTATCAACAAAATAAAACAGGAGTTCTGGGAGACACTGTCGGTGAGTGGGCCTGACTGAGCTTGGCTTTCTGGCTCCCTTCAATTCCCAGTTGCGCACATGATCAAGAAAACCCAAAGCAGGAAATTCTAAAGAGCAATGCAGACCCTTGCAGATGCTTCTTAAGGGATAGAGAATAAGCTTCGGGGAAATTCTGTATTCTGCTGTGCAGATGCTCCTTTAAAATTTATTTATTTATACCTGCATTCCATTCCACTTTTGCTGCCTAATTTACCGGTAGCTGGAAGTCACCTTTCTGTTCACCCATGGCTTAGTGGTTCTCTTGACTTCTCCTGTCTCTGTTCAGGTGACTTTGTCAGATGGACCTCGAGTAGGTGTTTGCATTCCCTGTCTTGTGGTTCCTTTTGCAATGCGAGCAGCTCTCAGGATATGCTGAACAGACCTACCTCCAAGACCCTGCCCACGTAGTTTCAAGGAGCTCTGTGACTGACTGCCTCCAACCTTTGCTTTCTCACCGTGTTCACACTTTTTGACAGTTCCAATCTAATGGCTGGTCATAGGAGGGAGGAGGCCTGCTCATGTCTGCTCAGTTTGGCGGTCCTCTCATGGACATTGCTCCCCAGACCTTGAGCTGGCCAAGACTTAGAGGGGAAGGATCATACTTGAAAAGGAAGATTCTTGGTGAGCTCTAAGCTGCCCCCTACTTTAAAGAGGAATTGATGCTGGTGCCCAGGACTTTGGTACACAGCATTCTCCACCCACTCCTCTTCACCCACTCCGTTCCCCTATGACTAAGGCTATATGGAGGATAGGTCCTCTGAGAAGAGTTTCTGTTAATGCTGCAAATAAGAGTGAATAGGCCTGGAAGCCTGGTAGTTTCCTCTTGCTTCAATGTGGTAACTGAAGTCGTCTAGGAGAGTAGATTGTATTAAAGCCTTGGAGAGACTGAAAGAAAAGAATCCATTTATTTTGCTTGAGAAGTGAATTGAGGTCTAGAGAAATAAACCAAACTTAGATATAACTGGGTTTTAGTCATTGTGTTGCTATAACAAGATACCTGGGGCTGGTGTTTTATAAAGAAAAGAAGTTTATTTAGTTCTGTTTTTAGAAATCCAAGAACACAGTGTCAGCATCTCCTTGGCTTTGGTGAGGACCTTCCAGATATAAAACTCAATATAGCTAATGTCATAATGAGGGAGAGTATCACCTGGTAATTTTATGGTGAGACAGGAAACCAGAGAGACTGGGGGAGGTTTCCAGGCTCCCTTTTTAATGGCCCCTCTCCTGTAGGAGCTAAGAAACTCTACTAGGCCGCCATTCATCCTTTCTGAGGCCTGGGCATCATGACCTAATAACCCCCTCCCTTCACACACACACACACACACACACACACACACACACACACACACACTAGTTCTCATCTCTCAGAGTTTCCTCTATTTCAATAACTACCCCGCTAGGGACCAAGCTTCCAGCTCATAAATCCTTCAAGGGTAAACTGCAGCAAGCTGGTCCCAGATTGTATGTCTATTCCTGACTTCTCCCCTGTAGAATAAGAATCTTCATCATACATCTGAGCAATAAAACTAAACTCAGACTCAGAGTCCCAGAATACCCTTTCTGGGATGTGCCCCTTGGAGAGAAGGATGGACCATGGGATAAATGGGTATTTCTATAATGTGCAGAAATCATTATTTCCTAGACAGGTCCCAGGTCCTGGCAATAAGATACAGTCATTGTAGAGAGAAGTATAATTGCTCGGAGATGGAGTTTCCTAATCTAGTTTATATCTTATTGTTGGATAGTCTGATCAAATTTGAGTTCCCCTGTACTACTTTCTCTCATTCCTAGCCTAAAGCAACAACTGCTTCCTTCCAAGGATCCCTGACCACTGTCCTGACATTATCTTTCTCTGATATTTGTGCCTTCCAGGTATTTTCATCTTATAAATAAAGTCAGGAGACAAAAATAGGCATAATTCCTGACAAAGGTCACATGACCTCAAGATTAGTATCAGGTGCTCTTCATTACCAAGGGTCAGATCAATTCTTAGGCCTGGAAAGACAGGCCAGGCAGCCCCAGTTTTCTCCCAGCTGCAGGTCCTCTCTGGTATCTGTCAACCTGCCAAGAGCCAGCGTCGCTTCTCTGTCTTAGTGCCCATCATTATCTTGGTTGGCTGAGAGGTCCTGCTGGGTTTGGAAAGGGTCAGGGCACAAGGCCAGGCAAGATGAGAGGCCACAGAGAATAAATAAAGAAAAAAATTCCAGAGAAATGCACTAACACGATTTGGAGAGGGAACAGACCGAGGTTTGGCAAGAGAGTGAAATAGCCTTGGTCAAGGTCAAAGCAGTGAGGATATTCTCTTGGAAACTGAAATCAATTCTTTTTCTTTTCCAGACTGGTGGCAGCATCTGGTAGGTGCTCAGGAAGATAGAAGACAGGGAGTCAGTCCCAGCAGCAGCCAGAAAAGGCAGAAGGACCACACACAGGCCAGAAAGGAAGCACATTCCTTTACTCTCTCCCCTGGATCATTGATGATGGTAGCCAAACTGGACCACAGCCTACTTCAGGCATGGTGGGAATCTCTATTCTCACAAGTTCCTGCTTTCATGATTAAAAACAAACAAACATATGTCATACGTAAAAATATCCAAAGCTGTGTTCTGATGAGGGTGGAGCTGCAGGAGTCTCTGTTTTGACACTTAGCATTCGGGACAGGAAAGCTGCAGCACTTCTAACCAGCCAGTTCTTGCCAGCAAAGGTTGCAAGGCTTTGGATCGATGAGACACTGAAGCAGGGAAGTGGCAACACAGGGAAATAAAAGTTCTTCTTTTCTCTTTTCTGCTCCACTGCTTGGTAGAGTGCACGAAGGTGACTGTAATTTAAGGACAGAGAAGGGAATGTGAGAAAACAGTATCCAGGGAAGAAACTACCACACACTGAGCATGGTTTAGAGGTGAAAGAAAACGTGTATGTAAGAAATTCCAGTGTCAAGAACATTTTTTTTTTCAGAATAATATGCTTTATGTTGATCCATAAGTAAACAAATCAGCTAAGAAAGGGAGATATCTTAGTACATTTTATGTTGTTATAACAAAGCACCCATATATAGGGGATTTATAAAGAATAGAGGGTTATTTTTTTGTTGTTTTGTTTTGTTTTGTTTTTGGCTAATGATATGGCGGCTGGGACATCCAAAATAATGTTTTAGCATCTTGTCAGCATTTGATGAGGATGAGGACCACTGAGCTGCATCATAACATTGTGGAAGTCATCACATTAAGGACCCTAGGCACACTGGCTCAAGTCTTTCTTCTTACCAAGCCACTAATGGCATCATAGGAACCTCACACTAATGACCTCATCTCGCCACACCTGCCTTCCCTTGAAATCCCACTAACACGAGTGTGAGGATTGCCATTTCCAATGGAGGCGTGAACTTTTGGAGGCCGCATTCAGAACATCACCTAATGCAGATCTGACAAGCTCTGTAATGACAAAGATATGTTGGGGGCTAAAAGTCAACACACAGTTATTTGGGTCAGGTGTTATTCCAGATACTGAGCATCCAGAAGCTACCAAGGTAAAAGTCAGATGAGTGAAGAGCTCATATTTTAGATAGAGGGGAATAGATCTAGTGACAAAAATGTCACATCAAAGTATAATGTGACAAATTCATCAGAGGAATGAGCTACATGTTTTAGGTGATTCAAGCTGAGTTTAATTTCATCTAGTAGAGCAGAGAACCTTACCATGGAAGAGGGGATATTTGGTCTGAAAATTGGGAAGGGTTTGTATTTGTTTTGTACATTGATGTTTTATTTGAAGAGATCAGCTCATTAGCTTAAGAAAATTAGTCTCCCCACCTTGATTAAGAGGAGAGCCAATGTGTTCGGTGCCAATTATCATTTATCTTTCTGAGTTAAGCCAAATGCTTCAATAGCCATACCGAAGGTTTTATGGTAACTGGAAAATGCAAAGTTCAGAGGTGCAAAGTACAAGAAACAAGAACTCCTCTAGGGAAAAAATGACAGATTTGCTATTTAGGTAAAGCAGTATTGTTCTTGGCCTAGCCATACACAGCTATTGCTGTCTTCTTGTGATAGCTCAGATTATATTTATGATTCAACATTATTTTCATATGTAAAAGTCAGAATCTACCAACCGTGAAAGTCATATGTCTGACCACCTTATTTAGCTATTTTATCTTTGAAGCAGAGTTGAAATTTACTTAAAAACGAACAGTTTTGATGAAGATTTAAGTATGGAGCTTGAGAGGGGCATGGGAGAGAAGGACATGGGTATAAGTGTCACAAGGGATTTGTTCGCTCAAATGTTCTAATCACACAGTTCAGTGGGATTTTTTTAAAAGGCCCAGATAACAAATGTTTTCATCATTGTGTACCACATAGTCTCTGTTTCAACTATTTAACCCTAATAATACAGCATGAAATTATTCATAGATGATATGCAAATGAATAAGTTCTGCTGTGTTGTAGTAAAAAATTTATAAAAATATTAAGTGGGGCTGAAGAAATGGTTCAGCAGTTGGGAGCACTGGCTGCTCTTCCAGAGAGGACCCAGGTTCAATTCCCAGCACTCATGTGGCAGCTCACAATTGTCTTTTACTTCAATTCCAAAAAATCTGATACCTTCACACAGACACACATACAGGTGAGACACCAATGCATATAAAATAAAAATAAATCTTAAAAAAATAAATTAAAGAATAAAGAGTAAGCTGAGCAAGGTGGCACATACCTTTAATCCCAGCACTTGAGAGACAGGCAAATAGGCGAATCTCTGAGTTCAAGGCCTGCCTGGTCTACACAGTGAGTTCCAAGACAGCCTGGTCTACACAGAGAAGTCTTGTTTTGAAAAACAAGAAACAAAATAAAACAAAACAAAGAGTAAAGTGACTGGAAAAGACCCAAGATGACGATTTGTCCTGGGGCTATAGTTGGTCTGCTTTTGGCTTTAACTTTTACTTGGATTTGACCCTACAGTCCTTCTATTTCTTTGAGATAAAGTTTCTGTCCCCTGAGTATTTTCCAATCAATAGTTAATTTCCATTTTGCTATGTGCCAGGTAAGAATTGTGTGTCATAAGGTAGGAATCTAAAAATGTAGCGGTAAACAAGAGACAGAAACATGAAGTTCAACTTTTATTAGGAAGAGACAGGCAATAAGCATAAAAATTGTGTAATGTCAGGTAGCAATAAATGCTATGACAAAGCATTTCTAGAAGATAGGGTATAGCAGGATATTACTTTGGATGGATAGACAGAGGAAGCCTCCCCAATAAATCCAATTTCACAAGACCTGAATGAATGAAGAGAGAGGGAACCCTGGAGAGTAAGGGTATGTCTGGCTGAGAAACAGCAAGGACAGAGTACTAGAGGTAAGTTCATGTTTGTAGTGTTGGGTTCAACCCAGAAGTCAGCCTCGGTGAGAATGTAGAGAGCAAGGACAGAGTCGCAGATGCCAAGGCCGGAGAAGCTTCCAGAGGCCAGATTAAGCGGATCCCTCGGGGCATAGTAAGAACAGTCCTGATCTAATTTGCAATTTACCAGTTCTGTTCTGCCTGCTGCTTGACAGCTAGATAGTAGGCGCATTAACAGAGAAACCAGCTTTGGGGGGAGACGTAGGAGGGGGTGGAGGTAAGCGGGTGGGACAGTGTAAAACTCGGAGCTGACATGATAGACCACTAGAGAGGCTGCCTTGGCATTTTTTGAAGAATGTGCTTGTGAATTAGATATTGGCTAAAAAAAAAAAAAGATCAACAGTGGCTTTAAACTTTTGGTTTGAGGAACCAGATGTCACCATCCTCTGCCAAGTGTATCTATTAACTCTCAATGGCAAGTCTATAGTACTTGTCACAGTAAACTGAGTGTGTCAATGGTGACATTTTTGGAGTTAGGTTAAAATTAAATGATTCATGGAAAGCTTAGTAATAATAATAATAATAGCAGAAAACATTTGATAGCTTGTTTCTTTTATAAAGTATTGTTCTAATATAGTGACAGACATAGGCAAGTTCCTGACTTGCTTCAGAAAGTGTCAGAGTTCATTCATTATTTCTTTTTTGGTGCACTAGTTATCAGTACATTGTTGAAATTTTTCTACTTATTTGTTGAGTTCCAAATTCCAAATTTCCTTTTGATATTGACTTTTAATTTTATACTATTATGTTTGGAGGACATACTTTGTGTTATTAGTCTTCTTAAGTGTACTGGGGCTTGTCTTGAGGGTTTTTAAATTGCTCTGCTGAAACACCATGCCAAAAGAACTTGGGAAGGAAAGGGTTTATTTGACTTATGCTTCCATATCCCTGTTCATCATCAAAGGAAGTCAAAACAGAAACTCAAACAGAGAAGGAGCCTGGAGGCAGAGGCCATGAAGAGGTGATGCTTACTGGCTTGTTCTCATGGTTTGTTTGGGCTGCCTTTATAGTCCATCCAGGACAACCAGCCTGGAGGTGACAATCTCTGTGGTATGGACCTTCCCACATCTATCATTAACTAAGAAAATACAGCCTTGCCCCCAAGCCAAACCAGTAAGGGGCATTTTCTCAGTTAAGGCTCCTTCTTCCTAAATGAGTCTAGCTTATATCATGTTGACACAAAACAAACCAGGATAAAGCCTTTTTTCATTCTTTCTCTTTCTCTGAGACAGGATCTTACTATGTGACTCTGGATAGCCAGAATTTCATTTTGTAGTTGAGATTAACCTGTAACTCACATATTTTTCTATATCTGTCTCTCAAGTGCTGGGGTTAAAGGTGTGCCCCACCACAACCTGTCTTATATTGAAGCTTTTTTTGTTAGTGTTATTGTTAAATAAATATCTTATAGTGCACAACATTCTCTTGTCATTTATTCTTATTATTTTTGTTATTTCCTCCTTTTTGCATTTACTTATTGTGCGTTTGTGACATTGTGTATGTGAAAGTCAGAGGACAATTTATGGAAGTCAGTTCTCTCCTTTCAACATGTGGGTTCCAGGGATTAGCTCATCATTCATTCAGTGGCAAAGGCCTTTACCCCACTGAGCCTTTACACTGGTCTCTTATTTTCTTAGTGATTTCCTTGAAGACTATAACTAACTTTTTTATTTTAATGATCTAGGTTAGATTAATAACAATTTACCTTCAATAGCATATTTAAAAATATATTCCAAAATTGCTTTGCTACCCTCATACTTTTTCTGTCACATAAATTATATTTTTATATGTTGTAGCTATCAACAGGATTTACAATTGCTGGTTTATATTCTCATTTTAAGTCAGATAGAAAAAATAAGTCATGACAGAAATGCAATTATATGATCTTTGATAATTACAAAAAGTAATTATCTTTTGGGTGTTATCTTGTCTTACCTTATCTCA
Organism: Sigmodon hispidus; assembly: GCA_004025045.1. Classification (NCBI taxonomy): domain Eukaryota; kingdom Metazoa; phylum Chordata; class Mammalia; order Rodentia; family Cricetidae; genus Sigmodon; species Sigmodon hispidus. The sequence goes on from PVIH01008112.1 coordinate 45,268, forward strand.
TCTCATCTTATCTATCTATCTATCTATCTATCTATCTATCTATCTATCTATCTATCTATCTTTACATGTGGCTTTGATTTGCTGCCAAACATTCTCTCATTCTCCTTTTAGTTATTTCTTATAAGACAGGAAGATTAACCATAAGTTCTTTTCTTTTTGGTTTGTCCCAAAATTCCTGTTTCTCTTTTATTTTGAAAAGATAGTTTTACTGAATGTATAACTTAGGGTTAGGGTTAGGGTTAGGGTTAGGGTTAGGGTTAGGGTTAGGGTTAGGGTTAGGGTTAGGGTTAGGGTGTGCCATGTATGTGCAGTACCTAAGAAAGCCAGATGAGGGGGCTAGAGCCTCTGAAACTAGAGTTATAGATGGTTGCTAGCTACTGTGTCGATGCTGGAAACTATCCCTGGGCTCTCTTGAAGAGCAGCAAGTGCTATTAACCACTGAGCCATCTCTCCAATACCAGTTGATTTTACTCTTGTTACTGTTTATTTGCTTTCTAGTTTTCCTCATCTAATTATGTCAGTTTTTCATTTTCCATCAAATTTAGTCACTGAAGCCTATACTTGGTAATCTTAGTGGTACCTAATGATTGCACAATGGTTTCTTAAATACTTTGAGCCAGTCTCTAGTCATTGTTCATGAATCTTGTATGCCTATTGAGAAACCCCAACAATGTTATGTTATTCTTCACTTTCTGTTTCTATGAGTGCCTTGGTCTTAGCTAAGATACAGAGAATATGGCTTCCTCTGGTCCCAGATCATACCTTGACCTTCACACCACCATCCCCATGATTTTAGAAATACATTGGAATTTTTCTAAAGCTTTCTAGGAATATCTAATTCTCTAATTTTTCTTTTATTTTTTTTTAGTCAGTCTCCCACTGACTCCAACACTTCTTTTTCTTCCTCACAGGTAGTTGGCCATGCCATTAATCAGGTGTCACTAGTCATTTTTGACATCTATTCTAAAGCAAAGGCTGTTCATACCAAGTGAGCTAAAAGTTATATTATTAAGTAAAACTCTGTGAGGGCAGTTTCTACGTTTTTGATGTATAAGTGAAACAAGGATGGTTGTCTGGAATAGGGGAGCTTCAAGTCAATGCTGCCCCCTCACAGGGGCCACAAAGCTGCTGCCTTTTACAGCTATTGCACTTCTGAAGCTGTTAATTTTCAGCATTACTGAGTAGTTAGGAAAAGGATGGAAATAGCCAAGTTTAAAATACTACAAACTAGGGGTGGAAAGATGACTCAGTGGTTAAGAGCACTCGCTGTTCTTACTGAGGACCTAGTGTTGATGCTCAGGCATTTACAGCAGCCTTCTCTTGGGGACCTAGTAACCAAGACACAGCAGTAGCAGCAGCAGCAGCAGCAGCTACAAAGATGTGACACTGTAGCTACCACAGCCACCAAGTGAGCATTCTCCCTATGCAAATGCACTATGTCCCTTTATAAAAGACAAGCCCTTCCTGCCTCTCTTTTCCTTCTGCTTACCCTCAGAGGCCACCTCTGCACCTCCCCCTAATAAACCTTCCACATGAGCCCTGTTGTGTGGTATGACTTTGTGGTGTCTCTTGGTTCCAACCTGCCAAGGTTTGCCACTAAACTATTATACCTGGAATCAGTTCCCAGCATCCATATAATAGCTCATTACTATTCATAAGTAAAGATCCAGGGAGCTCCAATGCCCTCTTCTGGCTCTTGTACACAAAATGCATAAGTGTGTGTGTGTGTGAGAGAGAGAGAGGCGGGGGGAGGAGGGAGGGAGGGAAGGAGGCAATGGGAGTAGGAGGATAGGCTCATAGGACCAAGGAAATTGGCTCAAACCAGTTGCTAAGGTATGCACATAATGTACTTCTTTTGAGCTAACCTGGAGTCTGCCTGAGGACCTAGCAACAGCTGCTGTCCAACATTCATGATTGCTTAAAATCTGCCTAGTAACAGGCACTGCCCAGAGTTCCTGATCATGCCCAGCCAATGAGGGACTGCCATGCAATATCACCAGATCATGACACAGCCTGGGTGCTGGGAGGCGGGTATATAAGTTTCTCTCCATTGTTAAATAAATGAATTAGACCTTTTCAACTGACTCCTGGGATCTGTGTTGCTGACTTTGTGCCTTCTCACCCCCACCCAGGGAACTGTTAGGACACACACACACACACACACACACACACACACACAGGCAAAACAATAATGTGAATAAAATTAACAAATAATTACTTAAATAATACCACAAATCTATTTATATGAAGATTGGTCATTTTTATTCAACAACTTTCTTTGAGAATTTTAAAACTTTGGTTAATTTATAGAGGTCTGCAAACTTGGTTTGACAGCCCAGCCTCCCTACATTTTTCTCATTCCTTGGAGGAATAGATTTTGAAGGTCCTTATTCCTTCATTCCATATGTCTCTTAAATTTGTTAAGTCCGAATACTTAGTGTGAGGCTGGATTATGAAATTAATATGATGTGATCTGGAGACATATCTTAGTTGTGCTAAGATATTTGTCTCAATTTCTTCTTATGTGGAATGAATATATGAATTGAATCTGTCTTGGCTTTGAAGACCTTAAATTAATTACTAACCAGCCAATAATCTAGGATAGTAGTTGGGAAGCTATGACTAGGGGATTAGTCTTTATAATTAATTTTTTTTTTGTGGTCATGAACTAAGGCCATGTATTTGTTTTTATTTATAAATGTTTTACAAATCTCTATTTTAAGATTTATTTCTTTATTTTATGTGTTTTGCCTGCATATGTGTCTATGTACATGTGTGCTGTGCCAGCTGAGGCTACAAGAGAACATTGGATACCCTGAAAATTGGAGTTACAGATTGTTGTGAGTGGCAATATTGGTGCTGGGAATTGAACCCTGGTTCTGTGGAAGAGTAGCCAATGCTCTTAACCACTGAGCCATCTTTCTAACCTTGAAAGTCTATGTTTTTCCTTATATGAAAATCATAAAATTTAAATTTCAGTGTTTCTAAATGCTGATTCACTTATGTGTTATCTATCTGTGGCTATTTTCATGCTACAATAGAAAAGCCAAACAGCTATTATCAACACTGTATGGCCTAAAAAGCCTCAGATATTTACTACTTAGTGAATGTGGGAGGGCTCAGCAAAGAAACAGGCAACATGACCTGACCATTCCATGGTGTGGTTAAGGGGGAGATTTTATTGCAGGGAAGAGTCCAGAGCAGAGAGAAAAGAACAGACTTGATGTGACCAGGTATATTTGCTAAAGAGGAAAAAATAGCAAAAATTGAGAAAGTGAGAGGGAGGGAGAGACAGGGCAGGAAGGGTTATCTAGGAGGAGGGAAGCCCAAGGAGGAGGGAGGTGAGCAGGCCCAGGGTAGGATCTTTGAAATGTACAAGAGGAAGCTGAGATACTGAGAGACTGGAGGCAGCACTGGCTTTGATGATGCTCACAGTACAGGTAAGGGAAATAACTCCTTTTGACAGATGAGAACCAGTTCCCTAAGTTCCTGAGGAATGCTACTGGCTTTTTATTATGGCCCCAAATTCTATAGTCCAGCTTGTGCTCATTTCTGAATATTTGGAATGTCTTTGAAGTTTGAGGATTTTGGAGTTGCCTTTGTATCTGATACCTAGTCACTTTTGGACAGGCTTGCCAATCTTTGACAAACATGAAAACATCTACAGTCATGTGTTACCTAATGATGCAGGAACAGTCTGGGAAATGCAGCATTAAACAATCTCATCATCATGTGACTATTATAGAGTGTACATATAAAAACATAGCGTAGGCCAATCAAAACAGCTTCAAACAATCAGGAAACACAGTGGAGATGTATACAGTGGTGCACCATATATGTTTACAAATTACAGCACTCGGGATGCTGAGACAAGAAGATTCTAGGTTGATCTGAGGTTCATGAAAAACTTTCTCCTAAGAACCAGAAGGAAGAGGTGTGGGGTGGAAAGGAGGAAGAGGAAGAGGAAACAGAAGATGTGGCAGCTTCAATAGTAAACTCTTTTTTTAATATAAGTAAATGAAAACAAACGGTAATATATAGTATATACTATAAACTGGTGACATAATCATTTATTATCAATATCTAGTATTGTGTATTGTATAGAACTGTATGTTTTAGACTTTTATGTTGTTGTCAGCACAGTAGGTTGGCTTACATCAGTAGCATGTAAGTACTGCATTGTGTTGTGAAGTTGCAGTGGCAATTGTACTCTGAAGTGATAGGAAGTCTCTGTCATATCTGCAATTTATTGCTGATGGAAATTATGTTATCCCCATTAGCTATAGATCTGACTATCTAGCCTCAGACCCTCTCCTTTTGAACCAAGGTATATTTCATCTAGTTCACACTGGTTTCCATCCTGCCTCACTAGGCTTGGTCGCACTCATCACCACTTTCCAGGGCTCACTCTGGCTCCCTGTGATCTGGCTCCTGTCCCCCTCTCATCTCATCTTGGTCTTGCTCACTCTGCTCCAGTTTCCCTGGCCGCCTGTCAGTTCTGGGAATGTGCTGAGCAATTTCCCACCTCAGTGTTTTTGTATTTGCCTCTATTGGGGGCAGTCTTTCCTTTAGCTCTTTACAGATATGGACCAATTATTCTTCACCTCTCAGCCGTTCCTACACTTTCATTTATATAGAGACAAACAAGTATCTTTATTTCTCTTGCTCACTGTTTCTTACCTATAGATTTTATTTACTTCCTTCAGGAAAATACTAATCATCTGTGATTATTTCATTTATTTATTTAGTTGTTTTTCTTCTCTCCCATTAGAACCTTAGTTCTTTAGAGACACTTTTTTATTTTCTTAACCTTTATGGTAACAGAAGAATGATCTTAATAAATATTTTTTTGGGTGAATGATATCCTAGTTTCAGTTCCCATGGGTAAGTATATTCTTTCTTTCCTTTATGTGTTTCTCCGGTTCCTAAGCCAAGGACCCCGAGTGTCTGTCCCTTTTCCTGTTACGGTTGCCGCTGGTGGGCTTTTTGAGACAGAGTCTCCTGTATACGTTATCTTTTTGCACAAGGATATTCACGGGTTGTTGCTTGGTCTGTCACTTGAGGGTCCTTCATTGGCCTCATGACTGATGGCCAGAGGAACTGGAATGATTCCTTTCAGTAATGGCTCTGGAGTCCAACCGGAAACCGACTAGGAGTTTTCTTTCTCTGCCTGTGTTTGGTGCAGCTACCATCTCCCTCTGCTCTCAGAGGAAATCTTAAGCAGGCCTCACAGCTTGTGTCCTGACAATTAGCTAATAAAATCTGTCTCCTCTGACTGTTTGACTCACTCAAACAGTCTTCATTCACTAATTAATACAGCTAGTTCACTGTAAGTAAAAATTCTGAACTTCATTCAAAGATACATCTTCTTCTTTCCCTCAACTTGGACTTGCTTCAAGTGGAAGCCTGCTGTGCGATGGGATGTGGGTGGGAGCATGTGGGATCTCTCCTTGTCTTCTGATCCTCTCACTGGGCTCTCTGGCTCCTTCAGGATCGATGTGAGAGAGCCAGGAGAGGCTTCGGATATTCTAATGACAATCAATGTAGTGGATCCTCATTTCTCTGGTTATGCCGGAGAGGCAAAGAAACCCTTTGGTGGGTGCTTTTGAGGCCCCTCAAAGATTCATCAAAGGGTGGCCCATTTGGAGCACCTTCACAAGGTCACAACTTCTAAACCCTCTGAGAGCACCCAGCCCTTCTCCTGAAGGTTGAAGGTTGTCTGCTCACACAAGATCCTGTTTAAGCACAACAGCCTTCCCCTGCAAAGCCCGAACCAGCACCTCAGCTTTGTTGTAGCTTTGCTACCATGCTCTCTACTTGGCTGCCTCAAACTCTACAAGCAACCTAAAGATGTTTTGTGTGTCCTGGAGACACTCAGAACTCTCTGGCGTTTCCTTGACAGCTCCCCTGCTGCACTGGAGTGCCATGTTGGCGGAAGGTGGCTATTATAGGGAAGGAAAATACCCTTTCAAGTTGTACAACTCCCTCTAGATTTTTTTTTTTTTAAATTTCTAAAACCTGTCTGCTCTGTGGTAGATCACTAGCTAGCATGCATGAGAGCCTGAGAGATTTAGTCCCTAGCTCTACATGACAAATCAAGGCAAAGCCTCCCTCAGCATCATCCACCTTATTTTTAGAGGTGTAGAGATAGATGATTAACTAATGTTCATAAAACTGCAAACTCTGCTTTGGGAATGCAGCATCACCTTGGAATATGAGAGAATTTGGCATTCATTACTTTAGGAGCTATGGCCAAACCAAAATAGTCTCATTTTAATCCCATGTCATATATCTAGTGTCCTCTGAAATCTCATCTCAAGCATGAAACACTGCAGTGTGTGTGTGTGTGTGTGTGTGTGTGTGTGTGTGTGTGTTAATTTTGATTAATTCTTAGAGTGGTATACTTTTCACTTCTGGAGATTTTGCAAGGGCCCAAATGTATCAGCGGCATTTATCAATTGACATGTTATGAGAACCAAATCAAAGGTACCATGAATAAAACATTTTCTTTTCTTGCAGTAGTTACAGGTGTTCAGGGTGGGCTGGTATAGGTTTACTGCACTTGGATTCTACTTCTATCCCTTGGGGCATCATTTTTGTAACACAGCTCATGAGGCAGCAGAAGGTAGCTCTGCATTATTACTTATGTGTTGGTGGGGTGAGAAAGAACAATTTTTAATTTCTGCCAGTAAAATGCTTTTTCCTCCCTGTCTGCTGAGCCTGTGCTGGCAGTAATCATGCCCTCCCTCCCCATTTCCCTCTCGGCCTTAACACACGTACATTTGTGTTCCTGCCAGATTGATGTAGGGAGAATGTAGTAAAACTCTCCTTTCTGTGGAAGCGTTAATTCCCTCCTGAATTCAGAAATTAGGATCGAGTAGCCTACACATCTAATTGTCTTCTCTGCTGTAAACAGGAGCGAGCTTACAAAGACGGATGAAACCTTAAATGCTTTGTGGCATTTTTCACGGCCTGCATCTCTCTAGCCTTTGCTAATTATTTTCTCTCCACTCCTCTCTCTATTCATTGGCTCCCTGTTTTCTGTTCTTTTCTTTTGTGTGTGGGTGCTGTCATCCCAGATCAAAATAGAAACTCAACATGTGTTCAGTGAATGGCCGGTTTTATAGTAGAGTCTGCCCCCATGGGCTTCCATGGGTACTGTGACATTTAAGAGGCCTGGCTTGAAGGCTGTTTAATTAGAGAGCTGTCCAGGTATATAAGTCTGAGGTCAAGTGAGCATGAAGCTGAAGAGAAAATCAGAAGGTAGAGGTCCCTGTTCCGTCTGATGCTAATTCCTGTAAGTTTCAATACAAGCAAGCAAGTCTGACCTGCCCTGCTCTTAAGTAGCTAGTGTAAGCACAGCCTTACCCACAGTTGCCTAAAACAAACAAACAGATATACAGATCATATTTCACATTGCCCTCAGCTACTGTCTGAGTGACCAATTAATATATCTCTTGGGAATTCCACCCACCAACAAAGCTGTTTACATTCATATTTATTCAGTAAGAAACTGAGAAGAAGGTAGTCTGAGGGAGTCCTGGGGTACCCTCACACAGAGGTCTGGCCCTGAGACCACACCCTTCATAGGGTCTCCCATTGCTTTAAGCTCTTTATTTTTCTCTCAGCGTGGTAGACAGAATTCAAAGCCTTGGAGGCTGTGTGAGCTCTGTCAGGAAGTTATATCCCCAGTCCACACCATATTCTGGTGAGTTTTTTCTTTATTTGCTTTGTGAGACAAGCTCGGTCTGCCCCCCACTTCTTTTTTTTCTTTACTTCTCTCTTTTCTCTCTCTCTCTCTCTTTTGTTTTTTTAAGACAGAGTTTCTCTGTGTAGCCCTGGCTGTCCTATCTGTAGACCAAGTTGGCCTTGAAGTCACAGAGATTCACCTGTCTCTGCCTCCTGAATGCTAAATTAAAGGTATGCACCACCTCTGCCCCCTGAGACAAAGTGCTTCTATGTGGCCTGGATGTATTGTGCAGACTGCCTTTAAACTGATGACCCTTCTGCCTCACCCTCTCAGGTGCTGGGATTGCCTGTGTGTGAACTATGACTGGCTTCTCAGCCCCTATTCTTAAAAATACCATATGCTTCTCTTTTTATTATTTGCAAGTACCTACGCTTAGGACAGTAAATCCATGATCACATCTGAATCTTCAACATTCCATCTTAAATTGTGATTAATACCCCTCTTCTCTACATACATCTCTGTTCCATGGCTTCATCTATTGCCACCCGACTTAATCCTTAAGTGCAGGATATCTTCACATCACTAGTCCACGTCACTCGTGGCTCAGTTGATGTTTCCCCATAGATGGTCATTACTATCCTCTAACTCTGCATCTCAGAAACTCTTCCCTCCCACTGTGTATTACATCACTATCTTTGCCATCACTTACACTGTGTGCGTGTGTTCTTCCTGTCTATTCCCCCACAATACTCCTGCAGGTCTAATGACTGCACTGGACTTCCTGGGAGCAGAGTGATTTCTCTGATTCCAGGGCATTTGCTCTTATATCCGTTCTGCTGCTGTCCTTGGCAATCTATCATAAAGGTCTCCCCTATGTTGTTCTGGGGACCTTTTGTACATTGAGTTGAGTGAGTCTTCATCCTTATCCTCATTCCACTTTTCTAAGTCTATCTGTGCTATCTTCATTATCTTTGGCTATTTTAATGTGTGGTCTTTGTCCTAGTGAAGCTCAGGGCTTCTGTCATTTTTACTTGTAAATCTCTTTATAACAGTCCCTTCTTCGAGACTCTTGTAGCCCTCCCATTTTGTTTCACATGAAAAAAAATGAAGGCTTAAGCCTGAATGTACTGTCGTATGCCTGTAGACCTGGCACCAGTGAGGTTTATCAGGAGGGATGATGACCAGGCCATCCTGGACTGTAGAGTAAGACCCCAAGCCCTCTAACAAAACCAGAAAGAAAAGCCTGAGGCTCAGAAAGGATACATTGATGATTGGTGATTTGAGGTCATACACATCAGTTAATTGATCTGGGTTAAATTATTCTTCTGATCTCCAATTATGTGTTATTTTTCTTTAGCTACTTTGGCTTGCTTCAGAGTCATATTAAAATACAATGAATTTCACAGATGGAAACTCAAATTGCATTTGTGTAGCACCTGCCTGATAATCATCTACCAGGCCAGGCCAGCATTAGCCTTTGAAGACTGTCTCCCTTGTGTTGGCGCTCAGCCATAGCAAATTAAGACATTAATACCTCCAGCCAAATTAATCTGCAAAGTATGGCTCAGTTTTAACATTTTTTTCAGCCTTTAGTTCAGGAAAAGAAACTTAAAAATCAAATAAAATAATTTCAAAGCTACTGAAATTCTCCACTGAGCTGCAAATTCAGTTGCAAGGGACATAGTTCTATATGTCCTAGGTTTGTATGTTAAGCTTCACCCAAAGTTCCAGTGTGACTTTTTACTTTTTTTTTTATGATTCTAAAAAAGGATCTGATAACATATGTTCAAGCTGAGCAAGTGAGTAGGATGCCAATAGCCTGTTTTTGTAAACTCTTCACTATGGGCTTCCTATGCAAATACGACTTCTCTAGGTCTTCCTTTTAAAAGGAGAACATGACCTTTCGTTCAAAAAGAGATCAAAGATCATCCAACTTTTAGCTAAAATCTTTTAAAGCATCCTTAAAGTGCATAGATGTGGATTTTCTGATAGAACAAAGAAACAAAAACAAACAAACAAAAAACCCTGGTAATTTTCTAAGTAAAAAACAAGTATCTCTCTCCAAATTCATTTTCTCCTGGAATAAAGGAAAAGAAGTATTTCTATCCCTTCAGGGGTATCAGTGGGTTAATGATGTTGGTGAGCATTATTTTTAAAAGATATTTTATTTTCGTAAAATCACACAGAGAGGATCCCATGGTTCCCTAGTGCATGTGAAAGTCCTTGTCACTTATTTTGTCAAGCTTATTGTCACCACCACATTGATTTTTATCAGGAAAAAATACCCAAAATACAAAACAATCTCGGATTCTCAGAATCAAAAGCATCTTCTTTTACTCAAGGGTCACTCATGACCCCGATACATCTTTAAGGAGAATTTGGAATTCATAGTTGTTAAAAAATCTGGCTCCAGAATCTTTTAATCTTTTTTCCCTAAGAATTTTTGCACTTTGGCCCTAGAAATTCATTGCTGACAGTAGCAGAAGGTGTGTCAGCTTCATCCTAAATCTCCATACCATATTAGAAAATTAGCACATGGTGAACACAGCAACATCCTCAGTGAAAGAAAAACACTTATCCTACAAACTGATGCCACTGGCCACTCTTTCTCTTATGCTTTTGGCACCTACCATGTTTAAAGCCTTCTCTATCATCAGGGAAAGAAAGATTAGAAGAGGGGCAAGACAATCTCTGCCTCTAGGGAATTTATAACCTAATACAAATTTGTTGTACTATCAATAGTATATTTCACAATTGCTAAATAAATTTTTTTTGCCTTTCCTCTTATATATGGGGTGGTGAGTGGTTCACACATGTTGGGTAGTAGTTTTTACACGATGGGTAAGGAATTCAAAGACTGGCTGTACCTTTGATGACCTTGTTCAACTTTGCAGAGTCACTTTACATTGGCGTCTTGTGTTCTCATCTATAATACTAGAAAATTTCCTTCAATATTTATCAACTACTGTTAAAAATATCAAACTGTGTGCAAGGCACTGGTTCAGTTACTTGAATACCTTATCATCCTCAGTAGATTCTGATCCCCACCTTTCCTCATTTTATTTTCTGTTGGAGAGGAAAACAGACAATGAAGAACTAATATAATATTAGATTAACAATATAGTATATTAGAAAATTATGGCACTATGCAACATGAAGCATAGTGTGGGAGAGTTTCAGCAATGCAAGATGGAGAGCAATTGCAATCTTCATGGTCAGTTTTGCTGTTCAGACAGTCTTGGAAATGTTCAAGATACTTCACATATTTTCTATATGGTAACAGAGAATATTATTGCAAAAGAGTAAACACTACAGAAATGGCCCACCCCTTTCTGGCTTTGCTCTTTCCTTTCCTTCCAGTTAGAATCAGATAAATGATCTAGAACTTCTCACCGTAGCCACCAGCCTTATGTAGATATCAAAGTACTAAAATGAAGCTTGTCCACATTGAGATATTTCTTAAGTGTGAAAAAGACAAATAATCTTTCAAAAAAATGTATGTACAATGACTAGCAACTCACTAACATTTTTATACTGATTTTATGTTGAAATGATAAACCTATGTGGGGTAAATAAAATATATTTAAACTTAATCTTATTTTAATTTTTATGTGCTATAAAATTTGAAAGTATGCATACAGCTCCAAAGTTATTTCTCTTGAGCATCACACATTTAAAATTTGAAATAGGGGTGTTGTTATTAGTTTACTTATTGAATTTATTTGGCTGGATAAGTTATTTGTTGTCTTACTGGGTATCTTTAATCTTCCTCAAAATCCTTTACTCTATTGCCTTTGGGTCAAGTAAAGCAAGCATGGAGTCTGCACTTCTTGAACTGATGCGACTCTAGGGCCATCATAAGTGTGTAATTTGTGAGAGATGGGTGAAGAAAAGGGATTTAGGTTCAAGGATAGAGAAGAGGTTCACAGAGCCTCATTGGGCAACTGTAAGCTAACCATTTTGATAAAGTTGTTTTGCCAATGATGATATATCAGATATATATATATTTATTTATTCTGAACTTAAAAATCATGTCAGCTGTTCTACATAACAAGTGAGGAGATACTGGGATAAAATGTGAACTATTTTGTCAAGTCAGTAAACTTTAAAGGATTAGATTTAAAATTCTAAAGCAAAAGGCCTACATAACATACACATATCTTTGGTTTTATATATATTCAGGATGTAGCATGGGACAGATTCAACATATGACATTAAACAATTTTCATTATAGATTCTCAAGTTTCCTGAATGTTATTTTTCAAAGCATTAAGAGCCAGGACAGATGCTGAAAGATTGCTCGGCTACCTTTCTTTAAGCAAACACAAAACTAAATCCTCTAGCTCAGGGAGTTTTTTAGTTCTCCTGATGATGATTCCCCAAGGACAGCAATAAATCTTATTGACTGACTACAGATTCCGCTGTGTCCCTTGGGAGCCCATTTCAGTATTTCATCCCTCTGATAGGAAAAGAAGTCTTGCTTCCTCATGATTAAACGCAGAGTTCTTTATTCTAAGGCAATGTTGCTTCTTTCTTCCCTTTATTATCTTATCCACATCTTTCATTTGGGTTCATGGAGAATAATTGATGAACATTAGTCTTTTTTAAAAATTTCAAGTATGCCAGCTTCTGGAATGTGATTCACCCCTTCTTCCCGTCTCCAGATCTCAGTGTGAGCCACAGAGCTCTATGCTGCTTTGCAGCATGCAGCACTGCTGTTCCCTGCCCATGCCTTTTTCTGTAAATCAACTAACTTGAAATTCTTTACTGATTTTCTTTCTCTTGTCCTGTCTTCTAATTTATCAAGGTCACTGGAAATGTGTTTTTTTTTTTTTTTTTTTTTTTTAAATTTTATCTTGCCACATAAATGTGTTCTTGAGGGAACTGGAGAGATGGCCCAGTAGTTAAGATTGTTTTTCCAGAGGTCCTGAGTTCAATTTCTAGAAACCTCGTGGTGACTCACAACTATCTATAATGATATCCGGTACCCTCTTCTGTATACTGTATACATAATAAATAAATCTTAAAAAAAATGTGTTCTTGAGCCTGTGGTATTAAAAAGCTGTAAACTATGGCACTACTAAAGCATATCAATTGGCAACTAGAAGATTGCCCCAAAGCACACAGATGCAAAAGAACAAAGAATGCCAAGCCATGAGGAAATCAGTGACTGACCATCAGATAGTAGCTGTTCAATTTAGAGCACAAGAGAATAGAAAAAAAAGATAACATTCACTGGAAAGACCAAATTATATTGCATATCCAAATTTCATAGCCTAGTTGGTCTCAAATACCAGGCTATTTATAAACTCTCTATTTAATTCAGAGCATTTTTTTTTTAAAGAATGATAAGAGTAACTCTTGATCAGGTCCCAAAGGCTTAATTTTCCTTTTAGATCCTCATTGGTTTGTTCAATATAACTCTAGTTGTCTTACTGAGACACAGACAACATTTTAAGTACAAGAGAGATTGTCTTGATTCACTGCTCAGAGGGATCATTGCTTCAACAAAAATATAGGATGCTCCTGGGGGAACTGTTTGTTTGTGAACCAAGCACCTTGTGTGAGAAAATATAGGTAATTTTGCCTTTGTGACTATTTGATTGAGAAACACAGCAGTTTCTAGAAAGGCAGATGATAATTTCAGGTGTCTGCTATAATTGTAATTGTCTAGTTTTTCCTAGGCTTCTTTACTGAACTGTGAGATCCTTGAGGGTAGTGACAGTGTCTTATTTAGATTGAAATCTCCATGTCACGGAACTCAGTAGAGACTCAGCAAGTGGCTGTTGGATGAATGACTGTACGGATGATGGCTCAAGTCATGTGCTCATGAAGAAAGATGAGTGGTAATGTCAATATTCCAAAGAAAAACTCATTTTTTTAATGTGACACAGTCTAACTATGTGGCTTCCAACTGCATCTATCTTCCTAGTGCTGGGATCACATATATGCTTCAGCACAGACAGCTCAGTCATGTTTAGAAGGCATTAGTAGTAGTAATCCAGTTTGTACCTAATCTTATTCTCTAATGATGAACCATTAAAGTGCTGATTTTCCTTCATTCTATGTACACAGGTTTGAAAAATGAAATAAACAATATTAATACTTAGTAATTTTATATATTTGCATAGGTATATGCCTTTTTACATATTTGTTTATACATCTAACTGATAGGACAAGGAAATGAAGATCAAGGTATCATCAGTGTGGCCTGAGTTTAACCAAGTAATGTTGCAAGTGAGTTTTGATTCTGAGTTTTGTTCTTAGAGATGGAGTTTGACTTTGTAGAAGACTTGAGCTTTGCTTTGAACTTGCAATGCACCTGTCTCAAACTCCTGAGTGCTAGGACTAAGAAGCATGCCACCACACTCAGTTTCAATTAATCTGATTTTAATTGAATGGTAGTAATGAGTTGATGGGAGATGTTGAGAGCAACCCAGGCAAAAACCAAAACTGTGGGCAGCTGAACAAAAGAATGGTAAAGAAGTGGGGTAGGGTTAGGTGAAGAGATGGTGTAGTGGATACCACACAGCTCTGTCTCCAAACTTGTGTTCCTCTATCACCCCCCATGTCCCTCACTCTCTCCCCTCTTCCTCCTCCTTCTCTCTCCCTCCTCTTCTTCCTTCTTCTCTTCCTTCTCTTTCTCCTCCTCCTTTTCCCCCTCTCTCACACGCCCCACACACATGCGTGTGCACCCACATACTCTATGCATGCATACATTAAAAATATTGAGAGAATATTGATTAGGGTACAATTTGAATTATACCATGAAGAAATAAAAAAACAAACCTGAGGGACTATTAACACAAACACATGTATCTAGTTATCAATATTTGTGTCAGTGGCCAGTTGGAAGAAATTAGTATGATTTATTTTGGGGTACTAGACATGGAATCCAGGGTCTTGTGCTCCATCACTGAGCTATAATCTAGCCCTTGATGATAGTCCTTTTATTCATTGCATTTTCTGTGTCAGTCTCTGACTTTTGGGCTCAAGAAATCCTTGTATATCAGTCTCCTAAGTGGCTGGGATTATAGAACGTACAGCATGGCTTTAACTACAAGGGTTTTTAAAACATTGTTTACTTTTATACAAATTGGTATTTTGCCTTCATGTATGTCTGTGTTAGGGTGTTGAATCCCCTAGAACTGGAGTCCCAGGCAGTTGTGAGCCACCATGTGTGTTCTGGGAATTGAAACCTGGTCCTCTGGTAGAGCAGTCAATGCTCTTAACCTCTAAGCCATCTCTCCAGCCCTGAACTAGCAGTTCTTAAGCAAGAGAATGACATGGGAGAAAGATTGTTTGGAAAACAATGCAGAAAGAATTGAAAGCCTCAGAAGGGTGTTCAGCTTTGAGGGGAACATGAAGATGTGAGACATACATGACCGAGATATCAATGAGACTTGGGATTTAGCAGGAAAGGGAAATATAAATGACTCTCTGAAGTGGACCACCGGGCTTTGAACCAAGACTAAAGTGTAGTGTTTGGACAGGAACAGTTTCTGACATCACAAAGTTCTATTGCAGTTACAACAGCTGTCTCTGGAAGTGACTGGAAACCTGAGACCAAACAAGAATCAGAGATAATTTCTGAGTGTTCCATCCCCTTAGGCTGACTGCTCTGTACTTAAGAAATGATTTTCTGCTTATTTATTTGTTTTACTGGCAGTCTTTGGATCAAATCAGAGCATGACCCTCACTTTATAGGAAGGCTGAATAAAATAAATATGTTGTGGGGGATTCTGGTTGTCTGTTGAAGTGGGTTCTGGTTGTCTGAGAAGCAGCTGGAGCTCAGATCTCTCTGAGCTGAGAGATCTTTTTGTTTACTTATCCAAGAGGTATCAATCAAGAACCTTCTCTGTCAAGAGAAGTGCTCAGAGACACAAGAACGAGTGACCCCTGCCCTCAATTATAACACAGGCTATAGAGTCATCCTCTCTTGAGGATCAAGTCCATGGTGTTTATTATAAACTGTGCCCAGCTCTGCTCCAGCTGCTTCTCAGACAACCAGAACCCACTTCAAAATCCTCCGAAGCTGATGAGAATCCCCCACAACATATCATAAGTCTGGGGTACCCCATACTTTTACACACTAACGCACATAGGTTGTGGCCCACTGTTTGCTAACTGCACTGGATCCTCTGCATATGCTTGTTGTGGAATATTACTTTAACTATGTAATAATGTGTTACATTTGTTTGTGCTGCATTTGTTTAGCGATGTAAAGATGTTTTGCCTTGCTTGCCCAGGCACCTGATTGGTTTAATAAAAAGGCTGAAGGGCCAATAGCTAGGCAGTAAGAGAGATTAGTGAGGCTGACTGGCAGAGAAAATAAGTAGGAGAAAGATCTAGGCTCAAGACAGGAGAGAGGAGAGAGAATGGGAGGAAGACTTCCGGGGCCAGCCAGTCAGCAGCCAACCAACCAGACACAAAGTAGGAGATATAGAATGAGAGACAGGTAAAAAGCCCTGAGGTAAAATGTAGATGAGGAGAAACAGGTTAAAATAAGTTATAAGCTAGTGGGAGAAGCATAAGATAAGGCTGAGCATTCATAACTAATATTAGGTCTCTGTGTCTTTATTTGGAGTTGGTTGGTGGCTCAAAGAAAGCCTGCAGCATAGTGTTATTCTCACTAACAAGCTTAATATGGCTGTTTGTTCTCATCATTTATGTCTCAACTTAAGTATCGCCTTCCAGGGACCCTAACCCTCTAAAGAATTTCAAACTTTAAAAAGATTTGACAATTTTCTGAATGCATATGGATCATATTAGCTGCCATTACTTGTTCTTTGCATTTTCTTTTTTCCATTATTTTGTTTTCTTCTTAGTGTAGTAATAAGATATGGATATATACCATAACTCTTGCTTGATTCTCACTGTTTCAGGAGGCTATGAATTCTGAAAATGACACAGGAACTATGCTTGGTTAGTTCAATGTAAGGTCAACAGCATACAGATTTAATCATTTATCTATATATCTGTATTACAGATGCTCAGGAAATACTTGATGGTGTTTGAATGGAATCTTCATAGGAGAGAAATAAGCTGACATCAACTCAATAAAACTGTGTAATGCAAAAGATGAATTTAAGTAGGCAAGAGAAAACTTGTAACAATATTTACATTCAAAAAATTCTAATTGTATTTGAGAGAAAATGCTGCCCTGCTGAAGGTACAGAGCATGCTATAATTCCACCAACTCCTGCTGGGCTGGGTTTCAGGGCTAATCAGTATGACCTAGATTTTGCTAAAATCTCTCTTGAGACCATCAAATGATTAATTATTGGATTAACACACCAAAGATTAATCATGCCTCCTGGTTCCAGTGGTTTGCGAAGCTGATTTTAAATGTTCAAGTCCTTTTGGCATGTCTTTTGAAAGATTGCTGCTTTCTCTTGACTGTTGATTTATTTTCTGTAGATTCTGCACATAACTAAAAGGCTGGTTACCTGTAAATCTTTGATTTTTCTTTCAAGACACTTAGAAAATAAAAAAGAATAGCTAGGTATGATTAAGAAATTTAATTATGCATATTTTAAAAAATTTAAAATGACTCTTTGTCTAGGATTGGGACCCCCTGCGATTTCCTTCTTCCACACTGATCTTATCTTTGTTGAGATCTTGCTTAGGCGTCCATGTTTTTGAGAATGGATGGATGTAGTTCCTCTGAGGGTTCTAGGAGATGCAATCTCACAGGTAGTATCCCATTTCTCTATCTCTTACACTCTTTCTGCTCTTTTTTCTGAGACATTCCTTGAGCCTCTGGTGTAGGAGTTGTGCTGTAGGTGACTCAGGTGGAGCTTGGCACCACAAGATCACATTTTGATTGGTTGTGGTTTTCTGTAACAACCTCTGTCTATTGCAAAGATAAGCATATGAAAATAGTCTCCCCCAGAGACATTTCCTACTTGATTATCCAATTGGTAGTAAAAATATTTTTTATATAAGTTAATTGTTTTTACATACTATAAAATAAAACATTTATTTTTCCCCTTGGAAAACTAAGTTTTAAATAGTTGGACTAGACATTAGACTAGGATCATAAGATGATTAAAATGTTTTACAGCTTCCAGTGTATTTTGGACACAAATTAAACTTGCCAAACAAAAAGTATGAGAAGCAGACAAAACAAACATCTTTCCACAGATGAGGAAACCAAGACTAAAAATATTGAAAGATGTTTGCAGAGTTGCTTGGCATTTTAATGATAAGAAATGATTGAAAGTACATTTTAGTCTGTGAAGTCCTATGGTTTCCTTAAAAAAAAAAACCAACAAAACCCAAAAAACCTATAGCAGCTACCCCTCCTTGCCTTCACTCTCCATCAATCTGAGTTCCTACGCTACGCAGTGTTTTTAAGGTGGAGTGTTCAGAGGACATACTCAAGCAGACATATTGAATTAAGAGTTCTGGCTGCGCCATCCTCCACCCTCCTACCCAAGAGAAAAAACCCTGGCAATGCCATCTGTCTAATCAAGCTTTAGCCTGATGTCTGTGGGAGGATTAACAACTGCGCCATCATGGATTCAGGCCCTGGAGAGTAAATATTGAAACATGTGTTTGTTTCTGTACATGTGTCATAGGGCTCAGTGATGGGCACATTCTGAAGATGGAAATAATAATAATAGTCATTCCTGTCCTGCCAGCCCTGGTATCAGCATCATACCTAAACCTCACTGGAAGGAAAGCTATGATCATTGTGATAACACATCATTCCTCCCATTTGTGTGGTGCCATTAAGCAAGCAGACCCTGCCTTCCCCTGGCTCAGGCCTTGCCTCTCACTCTCACAGCTATGCCTTTTCCTTTGAAAGAGCCCATTGTGGGTGGATCAACATGCTCCTTCATAATGGATTCATTTCAAGGACATGCTTGCATATCTGGTTCTGTTTCCCTTCAATATGGCAGATCACCTCATTCTATGTATCAGTAGAAGCCAGGATTGGTTATTCAGGATTTGTGGTATAGGATATGCATCAGATGTCATGGGGAATATACAAAGCAAATCTGAAGCTGTACCATAAAATTTGTTTCGGAAGATAGAGAGTAAGATCTCATAAGGGGAAAAAAATAGCCATTAGTAAAGGAGTCAGACATGACTTTTAGGAGTAAATACAGTGTCAAGTGGTGGTTTAGATGGGTGTGGAACAAATCATCTTCATTCAAAAATTACTTTAAATAAAAACACAATCCAGTATTTAAATATTTATTTAACTGTGCCACCTCAGTTTCAGAATAAGCCTCTCAACTACCTTTAGATCAGGTTGACAAAGTCAGATTACCTAAATCTCCAAGTTCAGCATCTTAAAAAGTCCTGGAATCACACAAAGGAGTGAGTTTCAAAGAAAAAAGTTCATGGAGAATTTTAGAGAATTGTTGAAGACAGTTATCTAATTGAAGGTAGACAATTAGACAATGCCAGTAGCAAGTATAGAGCAAGAGTTTCAGCTGCAATTAAAGGAAAACAATATTGAGCCAAGGAGAGAACAGAGTATGTGGAAGAGGAAGTGACCTCTTAGAGATTCCATAAACCAGACTAACAATAAAGACAGCTAATGCTTATCATGCTATAAGGTGGTTTATCAAGTTATAAGATGGGCTCTGTGTTAGGCATGAGTTTATCTTAACATACTGTTTCATTTGAAAGATTTATGTGTTTGTTGTTTATTTATTTTTTTAAAAAAGATTTATTTATTTATTATGTATACAGTATACAGAAGAAGGCACCAGATGCCACCATAGATGCTTGTGAGCCACCATGTAGTTGCTGGGAATTGAACTCAGGTCCTCTGGAAGAACAGTCAGTGCTCCAGCCCCTGTTTGTTATTTATTATGTATATGAATTTTTTCTTGTATGTATGTATATGCACAACATATGTGCCTGGTACCCTCAGAGATTGGAAGAGGCCATGAGATCTTCTGAAGCTAAAGTTATAGATAATTGTGAGCTGCTGTGTGGCTGCAGGGAACCAAACCTGGGTCGTCTGTAAGAGCAGTAATTGCTCTTAACTCGTGGCCATCACTCCAGCCCCACAATGTATTATTTTAGTTTCATGAATCCCATTTTTGATGATGAAACAAAAGGGTTAAAAGTTGACCAAAGCATACAAGATAACCGATGGCACACTATCAAAACTTGTAGTTCATGCTTTTTCTTCTTTCTGCATACATTGAAAAAAAGTAATTCAGATCTACTAGGCTGGGAAGGTGAGAGCCTTTAGAAGTTTTATTTTTCAGTTACATTTTATTTTTGTCAGAATAATATATGCATCCAGCTTAAAAAGTCAAGTGTAAAATTTACAGCCCAACCTTGCAGTTCCCTGACTACATTTCCATCCTCAGCACCAGTCACGGCTCCTCAGCCAATCCTGCCGGTGTCTCTTAGTTTCTTTCTGTGCTTTGACATATTTCAAAAGCTTCAGAGAACTGGTTTCTCTTTTTTAAATGTTACCTAGCATATTTGGTTTTGTAAACAAGGGTTTATCTTTTGTGTCTTTTATCTCATCTTCCCATCTCTGCTCTATTACATAACTTGTAGGTAAATTAATGTTAAATGCTAACTTCATGATGATGTTGTAAATACTGTTTACAGTCTAGCTGTAAATGTATTGTTGTGGTAATCTGAATGTAACTGGCCCCCATTAACTCATAGGGAGTGGTACTCTTAGGAGGTGTGACCTCGTTGGAGGAGATGAGTCACTGTGGGGTTGGCTCTGAGGTCTCCTATGCTCAAGCTACATCCAGTGCAATAGTTTACTTCCTGTTGCCTGCAGGAAGTAAAGATGTAGGACTCTAGTCTCCTTCTTCAGCAGCATGGCTGTATGTCACCATGATTCCCACCATGATGGTAATGAACTAAACCTCTGAAACTGTGAGCCACTCCTGTTAAATGTTTTATAAGAATTGTCATAGTCATGCTATCTCTTCACAGCAATAGCAACCCTAAGACAACCGTGACTTTTGTTTCCTTATGGACCAAGATTCTGCTTTCTTTAGACTAAGAAACGTCACAGTTTTTAAAAAATGACTCTGTTTTCCATTGTTAACTTTACTCCATAGATTTTGAAAATGTCTCAGTATTATTGACAGGGGCTGGTGTACTCCTGGCTGGCCTCAGACTTGCTGTGCAGCTGAGTCTTGACTGTCAAATTGATGGCATTTAGAGTCATCTCAGCAATAAATTGCTGGGCGTGTCTGTGAGAGATATTTAGATTAGATTAATTGCATGGACTGGAATTCTGAGCTGAGTGAAAAGAGGAACCGGAGCTGAACATGGCGTTCACTAAGCTCTGCTTTCTGATTGTGGACACTTGTTGCCTCTGATACCACACCATCCTGATTATTATGGGCTGTATCCTCTGAAACCCTTACCCAAAACAAACCCTTTCAAAGATTGCTTTCCTCAGGTATTTATCATAGCAATGAGGAAAATAGCTAAATACACTGAAGATGACATTGAACTTCTCGATCCCCCTGTTTCTACCTTCCTAATAGGGTCAGGCTTAATTGTTTTTGCTTTCTCTTTGAGCACCCGTCTCTGCCCCCATCTTAACACAATTTAGATGAATTGCCCTGTGCTAACCTCCACTATTCTCCTGGGCCAGAGTTCATGTTTTCTAAATCTTACAATTTCCTGTTTTATCCCATGATCTATAGCTGTATCATATCCTCCAGAAGCATCCTAAAGAAGTGTACAAGAAGATCCAGGTACTAGTCTTTAAACACCTAAAAAGTCTTCATTCTCGTGACTGATATTTTAACTGTGTGTACACTTTAAAGTCAAATTTTTCTCTTGGATTCTTGAAGGTTTGTCTTTTCCATATTGTAGCTTCTAGTGTTGGTGTTGAAAATCTAATGACTTTCAGTCCTTTGTCATTAGTTTTTAGAATATTTCTAAGTCTCTTGTTCTGTTATTTTCTATACATCTAAATGCCTAACTTTTCCCATTGGTCATCCCATCTCTTCTCCCCTCCCCTCTCCTCTCTCTTTCTCTCTTTTAAAGATCTGTTTGGTTTTTTATCTGTTTTTCATGTCTTTCTTTAGATGTGTGGCTGCCTTTGCCTGTCCATTTATATTTAAGAATGGGAAAGAATGAAACTACAAGCTCTGTGTATGGGGTGGCATAGGGTGACAGAGCAGCCAGAGAGTTTTCATAAAGGATTCCCAAGCACTACTCCATTTTGGGTAGTGATGCTTTTTTTCTGTAGCTATTTAATATCTGGGGTGGTGGGGGTGTGAGGATCTCCTATCACTGTTTGAAAGTACCACACTGAACTTTCTTTGTGAGAGAGATGACACAAAGCAGAGGACTAGCTTTCCTGTAACACACCTGCACTTCCTGCCCCAACCTCACCCCGCCCCGCCCCGCCCCGCCCCTGCTGTTCCGAGTATCCCGAAATTCAGTCTCCCTGATCTGTTTTCCAATTTCCATTCTCATGCAAGGATAACAGAAAAGACACAGGACTATCATCACTTGTTTTTCTTTTTTATTTTAATTAGGCTCCATGTTATCAGCTGCACTGTAGCACCTGAGTTCAGAGGTTTCTGTCCAGTCCCAAACTTTTTGGAAGTTCTACAATAATTTTGTCAGTCAACTTCTCATAAATAATCTGTAACATTTTTTGTTTCTTCTTCCTTTTATGTATAACAATATCATTTGCCGAGTTTCTTTTTTTTTTTTTTTGAAAATGAAAAGATCTTTTAATAATAAAGGTGATTTACAAGAAGCTGACAGCCAACATCAAACTTAATGGAGATAAACTCAAAGCAGTCCCACTAAAATCAGGAACTAGACAAGGATGTCCTCTCTCCCCTTATCTTTTCTTTTTTTTTTTTTTTTTTTTTTTTTTTATTTATCAAAAAAAAAAAAAAAAACAGTAAAAAGAATTTAAAAAAAAATGCCGAAGAGTTAACAATAACTATACAGAGGATAATCTTTCTGATCTAAAGAGTTTAAAAAAAAAAATACCAAATTACATTACCTTCATTTTAGTGGTATTTAGAGTATATATTTAAATATATATCTTAACCCTCTGTGTTTAATATTGTCCTGTGAAGCAGATGCTGAGGTAATTTGGGATTCAAGATTGGAGAGAGAGTGGAGAGACATGGCTCAGAAACATTATACCTTTAAGACTGAATTTTAAAGATTGTGGGGCTTTTAAAAGTTAGAATGTTTTATTTTATGATGTTGATATGTATGTATGATCTTGTAGGTAAATACTGGGTGTGGATTCATTTCTACTGGATATAGGAATTTCTGGATTACATGGAAATTTTTAAAAATTATTTAAGGACATGCCAGACTATTTTTCAAAGTAGCTACTTCATTTTAAATTCTCATGTAGTTTAAGAAGTTTCCAGGTTTTGTTTTTTGTTTTTTAATATCCTCTCCAATATTTGTTATTGTTGGCCCTTTTGTGTTTATACCCATTTCGGGGGTTTAAATGATACATCATTCTGTGTTTTATTCACAGATAATTATGTGGAACATCTATCCTTATATTAGTCCATGGGGATGTGTCTGCTCAAATCTTTATTCCAATTTAAAGTAGATTAATTATCCCTTAATTATGGAGTTGTAGTAATTCCTCATATTCTCTAGATACAAGCTCCTGATCATATGTGTAATTTGTAAACATTTTCTCACAGTCTGCGGGTTTTCTTTTTCACTCCATTAATGGCGTTCATTAAAGAATAGAATTTTTAATGTTTTATAATATGTAGCTTATTTTCTTTTTCCTTGTGCTTTTAAATTTTTCCCTCTTTTTTTAAGAAGTTTTTGTTTCCTTTTGCATACCACCCACCATCCCCCTGCCTCCCTTTCTCCTGACCTCCCTCACCCCCTCTCCACCCCACCCTCTATCACTCCTCCAAAGGGGTCAGGCCTCCCTTGAGTAGTCAGCATAGGCTAGTATACCAAGTTGAGGCAGGACCCAGCCCCTCCATCCTGTATTAAGGCTGATCAAGGCATCTCCCCCCACAATAGGGAGTGGGCTGAAAACTGCTTGTGCTTTTGATCCTGCATCTAAGAAACTATTCAGCAATCCTACATTGTAAATATTTACACCTACATTATTTTTCTAAATGTTTTATGGTTTGAGTTCTTATATTAGGTCTTTGATCCATTTTGAATTAATTTTGTATGAGGTACAAGTACAAATGACTATATCTAATTGTCCCAATCAACACAAAATATCTATTCATATTTATATATACATGCTATATATGTAACATTTATATTAGGTGTTATAAAATATAAAACAACTAGGTTTTTTCCAGGCTATTGTTTTTAATTCTTTTTCCTGAGACACCAAATATTTATTTAGCTTTAGAAGATTTTTTTGTGTATGTATGTGTGTGTTGTACATATGTGTACAACATTCATGTCTAGTGCCCAGAGAGGTCAGAAGAGGCTTTGGGTTCTCTGTAATTGGAGTTATGGATGATTGTCAGTGCCATTTGTGTGTTGGAAATAAAATCCAATTTCTCTGGAAGTATAGCAAATTTTCATCAAGAAGCTATCTCACTAGAATCTATTTATTTTTAATACTCATATTAGAGTGTTGAACAAGATAGTGGATACTCATAGAATATTTGCAGTGAACCATGTAAGAATTTTATTTGCTGTATTGTCAGCTCCTTTTGAGTAGGCTGAATTACACATGAGGGGAGGGGTATACATCAGATGCCTAATATCTGTCAGGCACTAAATTAGACACCAGAGATACAAGGAAACATAAAATATGCCCTTTTCTGCTATCTAACTCATAGTATAATGGAAAAAACTGAAATTTCAAAGAAAATTCAACCCAAAATGAAACTATTGTCGTAAATTGCCCCAAGTGACCCTGTCCGTGATGTAGAAGAGATTTACTGAAATCAAAATCTCTCTTTATATTGTTTGTTTTGTAGACCTTCAATTTTAACAAAGAAAATTACTTTTTATAAAGGATAACTACACTGATACCTGGTGTTCCCCCTTCTTTTACTATGTACTCAGTAAGTCATTTATGTCAATTTGTTGCTGATGTTTGGCAAGGAACAATTTTATACTTGTTTTTCCATAGTTTCTAGGAATACAGAGCTCCCCTCTCTTACTCTGGCACCTTTGTGTAAGTTATCCAGTCTTTCTTAAGCATCTTTTATTGTCTTCAATGATTTTTTTTTTTTTTTACCAACAATGAATGTTTACCAACAACAAATCTGTGAAATTGACTTTCTTTGTACATTTAATGTTAGGGAAAAAATTTATCTTACATAGAAAATGTTTTTTTCATAACAATATTTGTTCTGTCTTAGTAAATATAATTGGTTAAGAGCAGACCACTCAGGGCAGGGAGATGCCATTGCCAAATTCAAAGCTGTAGGTGGTCCACACCTTTAATCCCAGCACTCAGGAGGCAGAGGCAGGCAGATCTTTGAGTTGGAGGCTAGCCTGGTCTACATAGCAAGTGCCAAGACAGCCAGGGCTGTACAGAGAACCCTGGGGGTGAGCTACAGTTGGGCCAGTAGGGTTCAGCAGGTAAAGGCACTTGTCACCAAACCTGGTGACTGGAGTTTGATCTCTGGGATCCACTTGGTGGAAGGAGAGAACTGCCTTTCCTAAGTTCTCTGTCTTCACATGCATGCTGCAATACACTCGTTCACATGCACACATGTAAGTACACCCAAACTAATAAGTACTGTTTTTTTTTTTTAAAATCCTACAGTTAAGAAGTTATGCTACATAGGGTGGTAGAATACTAGATTTTAAAAGATGATGAAAGTGCCCATATAATTTAAGAGCATGGAGGGGAAAAAAAGGAAAAACTCCAAAAAGCTTTGCCATTATCTAATTTTTAAACAAACAGAATTTCTGTTCTTTTGTATATCTTCTCTTTAGATAATTGATTAGAATTATTACTTAGGTTATAGTATCTAAATATTTAGATTATATTAGACATATTATCTAAGTATAATTTATATGGCTAGAATCTATGGATTCTGACAAAGTAAGCAAAACTTGTTTGAATTTAAAATGTACTCATCTGAAGTATACATTTTAATGAATACGTAGTGAAAATTTCCTATGAGCCTTTCCATTTTCCTCTCATGTTTCAGTCTCTCCCTGGCTCTTTGATTATGCCCTGTTTTCTAAGAAGTGGCTTAATGACATTTCTTAATCATTTGTGAAATAATTTATTTTGTCTACTATAAGGCTCCCAATCTCTTTAAATTTTTTTTGAGAGTTTCTCTGTGTATTCCTGGATATCCTGAAATCATTTGTAGACCAGATTGGCCTCAAATTCAGAGATTAAATTGCCTCTGCCTCCTCAGTACCAGGATTAAAGGATTGAACCACACCATACCCAGTTAAGGCTCCCAAGTTTTAGTTAAAATGTTTATATCTTTGACAGTTCCATACACTGATATAATTGATTTTAGTCCTTCTCATGCACTATTATCCCTTCTTCTTCTGCCAAAACCTTATTCCCAATAAGGTTTTATGCCTGTGTGTGACCCACTGAGTCTAAATAGAATTGGCCTGTATGAGTATGGGTAACTTATCAATAGCTATACCACTGAAGAAAGTAATTCACCTTTCCTGCACCTACCATCAACAGTCTCTCAGGGAAAAGTGGAGTTTCATAGTTCCTCTTCTTCCATAATGAAGTAGACAGGCCCAGTCTTACCTAAATCTTGTTCCTGAAGCCACAGTGATGACCTAGTTCAGGGTGCATCAGCTTGTTTGTCCAGGAGACATTGTTTCAAAGCAGTCCTTCCCAACCTCTGGCTCATACAATCACTCTGTCCCCTCTTCCACAATGTATCTGGAGCTTGGGCAGGTGAGAGTGATGTAGACCTCAAATTTAGGACTGACCATTCCATAGTTGTGTATGTATTAAGCACCAACAACTGCAAAAAAAAACCCTTCTCTAATAGGAACTAAGAGCTGCACTTATCTAGAGCTATAAAAAAAAGTATTTAGAAGGCAGTTTGATACTGTGTCCATCTGGTAAAATAATAATAGTAGTAGGTTCTCTTATATGGCTGATGCTTTCCCTAGGCACAACTTTTGTTGATCAGGTTTACCGTACCATGCAAGAAGTGGGCCTTCCATTCAATCAGAAGTGTAGTTGGATTTTTTACTCTTTTGGGGGCCCGCCACCCAGCTCTCAAATAAATACACAGAAATTTATTCTTGTTTATGAATGCCTTGTCTTAGCTTGGCTCATTTCTAGCCAGCTTTTAAAAAATTATCCCATCTATCTTTTGCTTCTGGGCTTTTACATTTCTTTCTTTCTTTCTTTCTTTCTTTCTTTCTTTCTTTCTTTCTTCATGGTTTATTGGGTGGCTGGGTGGCTGGCTTCTGGTATCCTCTTCTCCTCATTTTATCTTAAAATTAAAAAGGTGTCTGCTCAGCCCACTTAAGAATCTAGCTACCCTTAATTCCTCCCTACCACTTCCAGTCAGCTAGTTGCTGACTCAGCCTTCTGGTCCCAGGTTAATTTTATTTAATCAAACAAATTACCTTTGCATCGCTAACTCAAAGCAGCAGAAACAAATATAACACACATTTTCAAAGTTATAATATTTCACAACACAGAAGGTAGTTAACTCCAGAACAATCAAGCCATTCTGCACCAATGGGTATATTTTACCAGGCTGTCCATTGTTGTGCATCACAGAGATAACAGCTGGATTAGACTGTTGAGGACTTTTCTCCCCGGAAGCCTGTTTAGAACTTTGGGCTCTATGAATGGCAGCCATCAGGGAGGACACTTTCAGACAAGAATCAACTTTATTTCTGCATGACCTGTGCCCAAAGCCATTTAGGGTCATGGTCTTAGGGTCATACCATTAAGTTCTTGTGGGTAGCCAAGGACAATGGCCCTAAGGCTCCCAATGTTTATTTGTTTATTTGCTTGTATTTTTGTTTTTTGAGGGAGGGTCTCACTTTTTTGTTAGGCTCCTAGTAACAGATTTTAGTGCGGTAAGAGAATTCCAGAAGTAGGAAATGGTTTAAAACAAAAGCAAATGCTAACAACCCCAAATCCACAACATTTCCAAATCATCGCTAGAAGGAGAACATTTTAAGACTTCCTCTGGATTCCTGTATTTACCTTTCATTATAATGTCACTGCTTATACAGCACCACGAAGAGATGAGCATTGTCCATAAAATCGTGGCGAGCTATTGTCACCAGGAAGAAGAACAGCCAGAGAAGCGATTAAAGAGTGGGAGATGAGGGTCTGGTAAGGATAGGGTGTGGGGCTACAGCTGCTCCCACAGCGGGAGTGCAGAGACCTGTTAAGCTCACAAGGGGAACACATGGTTCACTTCCATCTTCTCAGAGCGCCTGTTTCCGCTGAGCTCGCTGCTGTTAGTGGTGATCCATCCAGAAGGAACTGGCATAATGTTTACTACCCGGAGGGATCAGAAATAGAGACCAAAAGCCCCATGGCACCTTTGAACAAGTAAGCTTAGAAAGCCACAGAAGGCTGGACAGATTGTTCCCGGCACAGGGAGGTGGGTATGGCTTCAAAAGCCTGGACCCAAGGGAATGCTGTTTATAGATGACCAGGAAAAGGGAAGAGTAAGATTTCTCACCAACAGACATCTCCTTTCCCCTGCTAGGAACTATTAAATGTGCTGTCCTGGGCTTTTATAACATTTAGAGGCATGTTTAGGAAAAGTGGATACATGGAAGCAGTCGTTCCTATGTTGGAAATTGCCATTTGGCAAGTTTCTTTCCTTGGCATGGAAAGCACCTCATTTTTCACATGAAATGCAGTGGCACCGGAACACAAAGCTGTTTGGAAATCACCCAAGTGCACTTTTTGGGACTTGCTAGGTTGATGGCAGTCACTTGAAATCACAGATTCAAAAAGCTAGGAAAGGTCTTGCTGTTCTGGAAGGTAATCAAAATCACTGGCAATAGCCTGGAATGCTTGGAGATTTATAGGACTTCACTGGCCAACAACTACAAAAGAGGTAACCCATTATGGTCTCTGAGATTTTTATTTGTTAGCCTCTGATGTCTAGAAGAGCTTTGTTGCTCTGTTAGGAGGTAACTCCATTTAAACTCTTTTTACATGTGCGCATGTATGTATGTATTGTGGGAAGTGTCTATGGTAGTAGGTTTTTATACCCCTCCCCTATTTTTTTACTTTCTGTTTTATTAATTTTTTTTCCCATACCCACTAATGTTCTCTCCCCCCTTCTCCAGGTTCCTCCCTCCTTTTACTCCTCAGAGGAGGAATCCCAAGATGAGTCAGTTGGGTCTGGTCTACCCAGTTGAGGTAGGATGAAGGTGTCCCCCCCCCCCGCAAGGATCAACACTGAGAATCATACCCCCGCTATTCTTTCTTTACCCTGCCTCCTATCTTCCACTCCATTTAACTATTCCTGTTGCGTTATTTTCCTTTACTTACTTACATCCATCACTGTATTCTATCTCCCCTCTTTTGAAGTCTTACCCCCATCCCCTTTTATGATTTACTGACCTTTATGGGTATTCCAAGTGGAACACACATTTGAGTCAAAGATAGCATCTTATTGCTGAAGACACCACATACCTGGATCATAGAACATAGAGAGATCAAGCTTGGTCCCAACTGTCTACCTTTCTTAGCACTGGAAAGTACTATGCACACTGCTGGAAGGACAAAGTCTATCAATCTTATCCAGTCTGAGCTGCGGTAATGATCAGCCTGACAAGACATGCCCACTGGTGCAGTAGTGGTATAGATGTCACAGGAGTAACCAACTGCATTTTGACTGGAATTAAGGTCCACTCCACAGCTCCATAGCTGGCATTGTTATTAGGACCAAAATCTGGCACTTACACAGGTCCTGGACCCTAGGGGAGATTCTGCTACCGTTACTCTTATACTAAATGAGTATGGTATTAATCAGACTTCCAGTGACTTATCACCTGATCAAAGCATAATATAATTAGCACATCTTCATCAGAAAATCTTTTTGTAGAAGGTAGCAACAAAAAATATTTTAGTAAGAAGACTCTTTAACACTTCAACAAGAAGCTAAAGGGCAGAGAATAAGAGACTGGAATTACAAGACCAAAATGGGATGATTATGTTCCGCTTCTTACTCTTAAGGTTCAGGGACCTTAAGGCACAAGAGGATGTAGAATGACGTAAGAGCCAGAGGCTGTGACTACAGGAAACTGTCTTCTGGGCACAGCAGGGCAGCTGCACATCTGTATTCACAGCAGCTGTGACAGCACACACGAAGTCTCCACAAGGTCAAACCAGACAATATTGCAGCATGGAGGGATGAGGTGGACAGGAAGTCCCACCCCTAATTAAGGAAATATTGACAGTTGAAATATTGTGGATGAAGGAGAGTCTTCTTTGAATATGTGGCGCTTGGTAGGCTAGCTACTCTCCAATAGAAAGCCACACAACCAAGAGTGGACAGCACAAATGTAGATGATGGGTTAAAAAGGTAATAAAGGATACACAGTTGGTTTGGTAGGTAGACAGAGAAGGAGGGATGGATCTAGGCTGAGATAGGGGAGGACATAAATATGACCAAAACGCATTGTACAAAATTCTCAGAGTACTTAAAAAAAAAAAAATGCCAAAAGGACTTTAGAGGTCATCCAGGCAGCTGTGTGTGCCAACAGACTCTGAGTGATTCATGGTTTTCCCCAAGTTTGGCATCTGCCTGTGAATTTACATGATGTCACTTCAATGCTGATAAATGAGCAGCTTGGCTACAGCCAACACTTGTGTGGGCTGCTTCATCCACAGGCGTTAGCTGGTTAATCTGACAAAAAAAAAAAAAAAAAATCAGTTCTCCCCGAGTCAGTGGGCTGCAGCATCAGCCCTTTGACTTGGTCTGAGCATCATTTCTTCAGCACCTCTAGGATTTCTGAGTCACTATGCTCCTCTCTTCCACATTCTGATGCTGATCTTAGTGTAAGCTGGTTAGCTCAGTCTTCTCTCCCTTGCCCAGTCTCAACCCCCACAGTCTCCTCCAATCAGGGAAAATGGGGAACAGAAACCAAGTTTTGTGTCTCATATGACAAGTGTTTGTCCATCATCTCCTAACTTGAAAGCCTTCCCTGCCTGGGCTCAGAAGTTCTCCATTCTCTTCTTCCTCTCCCTAAACAGCACACAGAAAGTACAGGTCAGGGCTGGAGAGCACGCCAGAATAAAGAAGAACTACAAAGACTTGACTCTAAAGAAGCTTAAGTTGAGGGGAAGACTGCATCCTTAAGCACATGCGACTCCTTAGTTGCAGAAACAATGATCCTAAAGAGAGCAAGTTGCACACTTTCCCTTATATCTTCTTGAATAAACCTTGTCTCCTCACCTGAGGAAGGGACACACTCATCAGGAAGTGGAACACTGAGAGAAATCAGGGAAGCCACAAAACCGAGACAAGCCACAACAGGAAGAGATGCGCTTCATGCTAAGGGTCAATAGAACTATTAAGTCATCCTGAGCCTAATCTAGAGAAGTCCGAGAATTATAGTTAAATTCTCCATTAAGGGGGAAAACATAATAAACCCTGAATCAATGGTTTTCAGTATAGGCTTCACATTGGAATCATCTGGGAGCTTGAAAAAAAAAATCTCCCCAGGTCTTATTCTTAGACATTCTGGTTTAATTGGTTTGGGGTGTATTGGTGTCATTGAATCTGCCCAGGCAAATCTAATCTAATAGTCAAGATTGAGAGCTACTTTGAAATGAAATGATAATATGTAACAGGGGAACTTCTCAGAGAGAAAGTTTATTTTTCAGTTCTCTGGAGAGACATTGGAGTCATTTTAGGACTCTTCTTGAGACAGAAGTTACTTCAGAATTCTAAGGTGCTTTCTTGGAGGCAGGTGTATAGAGGAGCCCCCCTGGAGTCTGAACTTCACCACTTATCTCTGAAGAAGAGGGATATAATTAGTTTTTTGTGTACTGGCAGTTCACAGGAAAAGGCTTCTCAACAGAAGTTAGATCCTCACCAAAAGAAGAGGGCCAGGCACTCAGGGGTCCTTGGAGTCCTGGCAGGTGTCTGCCCATGAGTATTCTGCAGCCCTGTATCTGCCAACCCTCCTCCCTGAAGCTCTTCCTGGCCACCTCCAGTAAAATTAATCTATCTTGTGTTCCTAGAGTCTTGCATGCATATTTCCTGCACTTGTCATGCTGTATTACAGTTATTTGTTTCTCTGTCTGTCTTTTTTCTCTGCTAGACTGTGGATTTCTGAAAACCTGACTCTGCTTTTCATCTTTATATAATAAATGTCAAGAGTGCCAGACATGTGATAGGTACTGAACAAATATTTATAGAACTGATCAGAAATCCTAGGATGGGTTTCTAGGTAACACCAAATGCTATTTCATTTACGATGCAAGTGATATATGTGTGCAGGTAATGGATGGTAGGGAGGAATGGTGACATCATCCTTTTCTTCACAGTAAGATAATATTTACTTAAATGTAGACTAAACAAGAACATAAACTGCCCAAGTCAGAAATTCACTGACTATGCTGGTACATATTGTCATCCCAAAACTCAACAGTCTGAGACAGGAGGATCATGATTGAGACAACCTGGGTCTATATGTAAAAGTATCTTGCCTCAGATATAAAAAAAGACAGAAAGAAAAAAAAAAGAAAGGAAGGAAGGGAGAGAAAGAAAGAAAAGGAAGAAAAAAATAAAGAGGAAGGAAGGAAAAGAGAAAGAGAGGGAGGAACGAAGGAGGAACTAAGGAAGATAGACAGACAGACTGACTGACTGACTGACTTGACTGACTGACTTTGAGGACAATGACGATGGTGTGGAAGAGAAGGGGCTGGAGGTGAGTCTGGGGGGAACTGGAGAAACTAAAACTACAGTTCTACTATAGGACATTTTTGAGCTTTAAGATGTGTGAGCCATAGAAGTCACTTAAAGGAATGTCAACAGTACTAGATTTTTTCATAGAAGGTCCAGTTTAATTTTTTTTGTGTGTGTGTTACTTATAGCTTGTTAAAGTGAGGGAACCAGAAAGATTGGGAGACATGTGGAAAATGTGTTTTCTGTTCCTTGTTCCAGATAACAGACACCAACTGTTATAAGCTAAATTATAACTCCACAAAAATTTGTGTGTTAAAGTCCTAAGTCAGTGGTTATCAACTTTCCCAATATTTTGACCTGTTGATACAGCTTTTCATGTTGTGGTGACCCCCCCAACCAGAAAATTATTTTGTTACTATTTCATAACTGTAATTTTGCACCAGAGGGATCATGACCCATAGGCTAAGAACCACTGACTGCCCTAAGCTTTCAAATCTTAGAATGTAACCCTCTTTGAAGAAATAAATAAATACATTAAAATGAAGAAAGTTAGGGTGGTCCTGACATAGTATGACTAATTTCCTTATAAAAAGAGGATGTTAAGACAGACATACAGTGGGAAGATGCTAAAACAGCAGTTTTCAACCTTGTGGGTTGTGACCCTTCACCTAAGACCATCTGGAAAACACAGATATTTACTTTAAGATTTATAACAGTAACAACTTTACATTTATGAAGCTGCAGTGAAAATCATTATATGGTTGAGGGTCACCACAACATGAGGAACTGTATTAAAGGGTTATGGCGTTAGGAAGGTTGAGAAATACTGCTCTAGAAGATACAGAGGAAATTTGTCAAGTAAGGAGAAAGGGCACTTGAAATTTAACCCTTCTTTCTGTCTCTTTCATCTGAGACTTCCAGTTTCTGGATGTGTAAAAAAAATACTTGTGTTGTTTAACTCATCCTGTCTTTATAGAATTTTGTTATGGCAGCCCTAGCACACTAACATGTCAGTAAACATGTAGGATACAATTATCGGTTAAATTGTATGCTATTCTCATGCATTAATTTTCATGACTTAACTCTCACGGCTTAGAACATTGTAGGGGCCAAAGAACTGATATTTTAATGCATAATATTTGATCAAACTCTAAAATAAAAATACAGGCCTGGAGGAACAACTCAGTGATTAAGAGAACTGGCCATCCTTAATTCCCAGCAGCCACTTGCAGCTCTAGCCACTCAACTTCCAGAGGATGCTCTCTGCTGACCTCCGAGTGTTGCAGAATTTTATTTTCAGGTGTGGTACTTCTGTTTATGTTGAATTTGTATAACTTTGTAAAACTGTGATTCTTTGCCTGTCTAAAAGACCTGCTGGTCTAATAAAGAGCTGGATGGCCAATAGCAAGGCAGGAGAAAGGATGGGCGGGGCTGACAGGCAGAGAGGAATCTGGGAGCAAAAGGAGGGAGAGAACAAGGAGAAGAGGACACCAGGAGGCGACTACCCAGCCACCCAGCCACCCAGCCACCCAGCCACCCAGCCACCCAGCCACCCAGCCACCCAGCCACCCAGCCAGTCAGGGAGTAAGAGTGAAAGTAAAATTACAGAAGGAAGAAAAGGAAAAAGCCCAGAGGCAAAAGGTAGATAGGATAATTTAAAGGTAAGCAAAGCTGGCAAGAAATAAGCCAAGCTAAGGCTGGACATTTGTAACTAAGATTAATCCTTAGTGTGTGATTTATCTGAGAGCTGGGTGGTGCTCCACCCCACCCCAAGCAAAAACAACCAACAACATCTGAGGGCAACAGGCACACAAAGTACACAGACATACATGCAAATGAAACACCCATATACATAAAATGACATAATTTCAAAAGGAAAAACATAGGGTTTTGACAAACAATAAGAGGCTTTCAAAAACCCTTGATCAGGCTGGGGAGAGATGGCTTAACAGGTAGAAACAAGTATCACATTCGCCCGATGACCTGAGTTTGATCCCTTGGGTTCACGCATCAAACTGGATGCTTCTGCAATCACAGTGCTTCTCCAGTGGGATGAGAAGCACTGATAAGAGGATTAGTCCAAAGCTAGCCTGAAGTATAGCACTGGGCAGAGACTAAAAGGAAACCCTGTCTTAAGATGTTGGAAGATAAGCACCGACTTGTCTTCCACCTCCACATGTGCTGTGACACACACATGCATGCAAAGACACAATAAAAGAAACATTAATAAAGATAACAATAGTTGTTCATCCATTTTAAATTTTTCTGAATTCATATATTGTAAATTGATATTTGTCATTTTAGCCTTCACCAACATTCAACTACACACACACACACACACACACACACACACACACACACGAGTATACTTGAGTATATGATCTATTGGAATAATCTCTAATATATTCTGTTGGTGGCAAGTAACTCACTCCCACTTTGCTCTCGTACATTGACCACAGAGGTGGTCATGTGACTTAAAGAGAACCAGTGTAAAGACTGGGTAATCAGTTTCTCTTCCTCTCTCCCTCCCTTCCTCCTTCCCTCCCTCTAATAAAAATCCTAGAAATCAAGACCATGGGTAAGTGAATGGTGTTCATATTGGGAACCGAGAACTAGTATAATTCAGGTCTTCTGATTTGGCTGATTCCCAAGAGACTTCTTCTTCTTCTTCTTCTTCTTATTATTATTATTATTATTATTATTATTTCTATTAAAAGAAAAAGTTTACCCATATCCACCACTCACCTTCTCACCCCTTCTTCCAGTCCTCCCCCAGCCTCCTGTGTCCCTTCACTCCCCAGAGAAGGCAAGGAATCCCAAGGTGAGTCAGTTCAGTCTGGCATATCCAGTTGAGGTAGGACTGAGTCCCTCCCCAGCTATCAAGGCTGAGTAAGGTGTTCGTTCCCCTGCAAGGTCTGGGCTCCGAGAAGCCAGTTCATGGACCCAGGATAGACTGCTCAGAGTGCAAGAGGCTTCACAAACTGTCCATGCCTTTTGGCTGTCATCTGTATTCAGAGTCCAGATCCATTCCATGAAAGTTCATCAGTTGTCATTTCAGAATGGGTCTCCTCATCATGATCCCGATTCCTCCGCTCATGAAATCTCTCCTCCCTCTCTTCAGCTGGACCAGTAGCTCAACCTGGTGCTTAGCAGTGGATCTCTGCTTCTGCCTCCATCAGCTGCTGGATGAAGGTTCTATAATGGCAATCAGGGTGGTCATTGATATGATAATAGGGAAAGGCCAGTTTAGGCACCCTCTCCATTATTGCTTGGAGTCCTAGCTGGGCTCACCTTGTGGGTTTTTGGGTTTCTCTAGCATCAGCTTTCTTTCTAATCCCACATGACTTCCTCTATCAGGACATCCACTTCTTTGCTCTCCTTCTCTGTTGTTCCCCCGCCTCAACCATCCCATTCTCCAGAGACCTCTTGATCCCCTGAAGATCAATGTCCTTATCTCAGCTCCCACAGCCTCTCTTACGTGAACCATTTTAAGATTTTTCTCCCCCAAGGAGCTTTGCTCTAATACAAAGACTCAAATGGATCTCAAGGTTGAAACTAAGCTTCCAAACTAAGCCTACAGATAACCACTGATAAGCCTTGAAATACATGTAATTCTATATATCTTTTTACTCTTTGGAGCAGAGGACACAGTCTGCACCGCAGTGGGGGCTGAGTGGAGAAAGAAAAACATAACCAGCGAAGGAACTGCCTCCATGATTCATGTAAAGTTTACTTTGAATTTCCTTTAAATAACATTTTCATTTAAATCTGAGTGAGTGCATATGTATGACTATATCCATATGCCAAATATACCATCAGAATGGTTAAAGCATTACTTAGAAAAAGAAAGAAAACAGAGAGCATGGAATGCAGGCACCATGCTCCATGATACACACAGGAACCAAACAGTTTAAAATCCACGTGTACGGGAGTAAGATATGCACACAAAGAATGAACATTGTCTAATTTTAAAAGAGAAACTTTAAATAAATGTCTTTATTTCTCATTTTCTACATCTATTTTAAGTATTCTCAACACCTAACCAAAAAATTATTCTAACATCATAGGTTTTTAAATAAGGAAGATTTTTTGTAGCTTTTTGAATTGCAATCAAATTCCTATATGTGAGCATTTCAATCATCTTTAATTCTCTGAAAATTCTTAGCAGTGTGGTTCAGGAGTGTGACTTGTTTTCTGTTCTCTTCACTGGTACTCAGTTTTGCCTTTATCATCACTTACTATGGATACTACTGTGGATTCAGGCTAATGGTCCAACTTCTTCTAAAAGGGATGCTCAGTGTTTGGGAGCTCTCTGTATTTGATGGAACTACAGTTCTATGTTCACTACGAGTTGTGAACATAGGCTTCTGATGTGAGAATGCATATCTATAATTCCATGGCAGAAGGATTGCAAGTCTGATTGTAAAAATTAAAGTATGTGAAAATGGGATTGTAAGTTGAGGCAACCTAAGCTTATAGGAGAAGCTTCTTAGAGGAGAAGCCCACCTGAGTGCTTGACCTCACTGATCAGCTCTGGCTACCCCACAGGGTGACTTCTGACAGGCCTTCATTAGGATGAAAGCCTAGTATTTTTGACAGAGAAAACAACTGGAAATCAAAGGTTAAATGACCAGTAAAGGGCTAAAAACAATGAATCTCTCTGAGAAAATAAAGCAGTAAGGCAGGCTGCTGGGTATACACAGTTGGAGGCAAGATGGCTCAGTGTTTAAGTTTAGTTACCAAACGTAACTTCCCAAGGCCCAAACAGTAGCTTACTATCCTTCTATTGAGTCTCTTGACCTTTCTAACTCCTAATTTTCCCATCTGAAAAACCAAAAATCATATGGTAATAATGGTACCCCTTTTGCTTCGAGAATTACATATGGTAATATATGTAAAGTGATTTAGATTCTATCTTATGTGTGACAAAGGCTTTATGTTGATTCAAATCTTGGCAATCTAGAAGAGAAGCATGCAGTGAAGGTGGGCACGGGGCCAGGGTGGGAGCATTCAGGGGACACTAGGGTCTGTGTAGCCTAAGTGGACTTCACTCTACCTTGCTTTCTACCTGTGTCTGGCATAGAAGAACCCCATGCTCCTCTGGCTGTGCAGACACACGATAAAATAAGAAATCTGGAGAGCTAAGAAAGCAAAGAACAGCTGTGCCTCTCTCTTCTGTTCAGCTTATTTTTGCTCTATGTGAAGGCCACTCCAGGTACCGGGACAGAGAACATCATCTTCTCCCATACCAACATTTTCTCCTTCCCTTCTTCCAGTGAACCAGGAGATCTGAGTAGCAGCTCCTGTGTGCTGGCACCTCTCCATCCCTGCCCATCCCTGTCTCAGTTTTGGCTTTTCTCCTCTGATTTCTCTGCATAGCAGCAGAGGGTGTGCTCACTGCTCTGCCCAATGACTGACAGACCTGCAGCAGCCTCCGTGGAGGAAGCCAGGCTGTGCTTCAGAGCGCATTTGGAGGACATTGCTCCTGGTTGCTGTGACAGCATTAGGTTTTGCATTTTGTTGTCAGTAGGTTCTCTGTGATCACTTTTCTAAT
The DNA here is from genome assembly GCA_004025045.1 of Sigmodon hispidus. Lineage (NCBI taxonomy): Eukaryota > Metazoa > Chordata > Mammalia > Rodentia > Cricetidae > Sigmodon > Sigmodon hispidus. The sequence goes on from PVIH01008112.1 coordinate 83,294, forward strand.
TAATAATAAGGTTATTATTATTGGTTGTCTTCTTAACCCTTTTTAGCCACTATTTTGGTTTTTTAAAATTTTTTCTCTCTTCTCATCTCCCTCTTTTTTTTTTTATCTTATCAGCAACTACACATATTTTTAAAATATATTTGGGTATAAAATCCTTTTAAAATTCAATGTATACATGAAAATTAATTATGAATCTTTTTGGGGAGGGTTCTGCTTAATAACTGACAAGGTTCCCCAAATTTAGCCTATAAATTCAAAAGCTGTGGATAGGGATACAAGTGTCTTTAATAAACTTACATATTATATACAAATAATGTCACCATGAGGCTTTTAGACTCTGGGGCCCTCAGTATGATCACGTGTATAGGAACAGATTTGGTGTCCTTCACGATGTCCTAAGATAACTCATGGTTAAGGTCATGTGGCTGATTGACTATTCTATTGTAATATTCTGTTTAGTAAAGGATTTTACTACTAAATAAAATTTGGAAAACCATGACACTGTATAAATGGCACTGGAAGAACCCAGAGAACAAATGGCACACACTGTGACTGCAAAATACTCAAGAAAAGCCAAGGCAATGTCTTATTAAAAATAAAAGACAAGAACTGGAGAGAAGGCTCAGTGTTTAAGACCATATAAACATATCATGTTTTTAATGAGATAGTTATGTGCAAAGCACACAGGCCTATGGCTGACTGTGAGTGAGATATTCATAATGTACGGATTAGTCCAGAATTCAGCAAGGATGTCTCAGAGATTCTGTGGTCCATTGAATGGATGGTCCAAGCATGGTGATTGGCTCTGAACCTCTCCATTCTGACGCAGCAGGAGAAAGTCTGTTCCACGTGTCTTGTGTTTTGGGGTTTGTGTTGCATGTTTTTTGATGGCCTGTTTAGTTCTTTTTTTCTTGCCTTGTTTCCTGCCTTGCTTCCTGTTCTGAGGAGCCTGTCTTCTGAGGGACCATGTCAGCTGGATATCCTTGTCCTCATGCATTCGGCTGGGTCCAGCCAATTAGAGAAGTATCCAGACATTGGAAGGTAGAAGGAAAAAAGTAGGGTACCAACTCTCTCACCTCCTCTCCTTTGCAATTGTTGTTTATATCTACCAGAGTCCAGACTTCAGATCTGGTAGCCTTGAACTACAACCGCATCTCCTTCTAGGTTCTGGTAACCATTCGCTGCCCTCCCCTTTCATGTCTAGAGGAAGTGGTACTGCCAGTCTTGAGAAAATTTCACCTTCCTTTGATGGTTTCCCTCCACACAGCCAGGTCTTTGGGAATAGTCCCTGCATTAAAGAGCTTCATACTCACCCTTTGGAGCTCTATGTGTTTGAATTTACTGTGAGCACTGTGGCTGATTGAGTCTTCTATTGTAAGATTTTGTTTACTAAAAGATTTTGCTGCTAAATAAAGTGTGAAAAAACACAACACTGGGTGAATGAGGAGTGCTGTGAGGACCTATAGAAGAAATGTCACACTCTTTGTGAATGCAAAACTATAGCAATGTCTTTTTAAAAACAAAACGAGAGCTGCAGAGGTAGCTCAGTGGGTAAGAGCATGTAGAGCATATATTATTTCTGCAGAGGACCTAGGTTTGGTTCCCAGGACCTATATGAGGGTATTCCCAGCTGTCTATAGCTAACTCTGGTTCCAAGGGATCTAGTGCCCTTTTCTGGCCTCTGTGGGTATGTGCACTCATGTGCACACACAGATGGATAATAAAAAAATGAAACAAATGTTTAACAACAACTACTACTACATCAAGTTAAAAATTTTAACATACATTTTAAAGTTTCTATGAGGAAATAAATTTTATTTAACACTGCATTTAGTAAATTAAAAGGTACTAAATTTTAACCATCAAGTTCCACAAATTGAATGCTTGATAGCACAGAAGCAAGTCAAGTTTACCAAAATGTCTGTTAGTCAGTTGTTATGTTTATGGACCTTTCCCTCTGTTCAAAGTCTCCTGACTCCTATTCAGACTGTCTTCTAATTTCCATTGATTTTATCTCATCAAAGGTGGACCTGGGAATTGACTAGATGTGCTATAGTAGTAAGTATGAAAATTTGAAATTATGTTCAAAACAAAGGATTTGTGATGGAGGATACATGATACTGAGTGGAAGAATTTTGGAAAAAAGAAACCAGAGCTTTCTGAACCAATGTGGAGATTGCTTTTATAGGACACTCGCAATTCTAAATGACTAAGGTGTTCAGCTTGCTGCAGATGATTTCTGTCACATGGTTTCTGGAGACCCATGGAGAAAAGTTGTTCTAACAAGAGACATAACAGGATCCTTCTTTGGGACAGCTTTCTTTAGGGTTGCTTGTAGTTCACTGGATTACTGCTTCTTAGAGTCTGGATGCCACCAAACCCCCTAACCAGAACCATCACCAGTACTTGGGAACATAGTCAGAAATGCAATTTTTTTTTTGTCCTTACTACAGACTTAATACATCAGAAAGTTCAAGGTAATCCCTCTTTTAGTAAGTCTTCCAAAAGTTATGGTATATACCAAGGTTTGAGAGGGCTCACTAGAACTCACTAGACTCTAGGCTCCGTAGAAAAGCATTGGGTAGTTTTTTAGTGATGTCTATCCCAAACACGAGAGGGGGAGATGACAGCAGTACATCAAGTATTTGGATCTCTCTTCTAGACAGAGTGTATGAGCACATGGCAAACAAATGTATAGTTACTCCAAATTTTGGAACAACAGAAAGAACAATTGGTCAGAGAAAATAGCAGGAATTAAAAGGAGTGGTGTCTCGGAGCTGACAGAGAACCCGGTGTCTTTCCATAAACAGAATGGGAATAGTCATTTGGAAAAATGAGTAGATAATAGACACAATGCTTATTGTGACATGCAAATAATAGCTCTAAAATATCCAAAACTTATTTCGTATGTTCCATTGTGTTTTTTCAGTTGAGTTCATGGATCTTTTTGTACAGAATCTCTGTGAGAGGTGAAGAAGTGAATGAAAAGGATCTAGAAAGAGAGATTGTCATACAGGAAAAAAAGAAGGGCTGGAGAATAACATAATAAATGCTGAAAGAAATACAGGTTATCAAGAGGTTAGACTGGAAAGGAAATGCTTGAGTGTTGAGGGTCATTTGGAGCAGAACTTAAGAGGATAAAAGGCCTATTGAGCGACAGAAGAAGAAACGTTTAAAAACCTTTGTGATGTGTTGGGATAAAATCCATATTTGCAATTGTTGAGAGACTTCAGCAAAGATTATATTAATTTTTAAAGTTTTTTTTATAAAAAATTACCACTGTTATTATTTTAGTTGTTAAACAGATGTTTCTTTCTGTGGTACCAGGCAAAACTGAGCTCCATCTTTTCTTATATATTTTTTGCTTGTTTGCATTCTATATTCTTCTCAGTGGTATTCAAGGACACCGACAAAGACAACAACACTAATAGCTTGTTTTGTCTAAAAATTTTAATTATGGAACTTTTTAACACATTTTTTTCTATAAAATATTATGTTGAGGCAGATAGGGCTGATATTATTGCCCTCAATTTCCAGACAAGGGTTGAATATGAAGTTTTATTCTACAACTAGTAATTGTGTAATCTTAAATTCAATCTTGAGTCTCCTAACTCCAAATTCAGCATTCTCTTTATGAACTCAGTTGAAGACAATGGTTACTGCAAAAGGCCAGGCTTCCTATTGTTAAATGGAATTTGTTTTAAACTCTAAACTTTCATGATGTCCCATAAATTATGGTTATGTGAAAGCAAAGAATCAGTGTTTCATCTGAAAGGTGATATTATTAAAGAAACCAATTTCATCATGTATCAGTCAATTTTCTTTGTTGCTAACTGGCTGTCACAAATTGAGTAACTTTATAAAGTAAATTAATTTTACCTTGGCTCACAGTACTAGGGGTCTAAGGTTGAGGAGCCATATCTGCTAATGGTTTTATTAGCCGAGTCATGGCGGAGCACAGGATTTATACACTGGGAGCATATAAGTGTTGGGAGTTCTCTGGTCTTTCTTTTTATAAAGGCATTTGGACTGAGTCATGGGGATACCACACCAATCACTTTATCTAATTCTAATCATTTCCCAAAGACCCAACTCACGTTGCTATAGACAGGTTAAGTTTTTCACACTCTAAATTTCAATCACATGAAACTCTACGGGACATACCTCAAACTAGCATTTAGCATAAATCATAGCATCTAGGTAGAAAAACTGTTTTTCATACTAAATTTTGGATCAGTGGCAGATTGAGAGCAAAAGTTACTGATATACCATATAGTTCAGCTTCAGAGGGCTTAAGAATCTCTTGGTGAGGATTGAGGCAATGCACTCATTAGAGGCACTTTCTTAGAGGCAATGCATTCATCTTCAGATGGTAGAAGCAGATAGAATGGGACAGAGGTTGAACTTATCACAAGATTCACAAACCCAGGCTATGTGAGGTATTGCTTTTATCTTCTTGCGCCCTGTCTAGTTCCCCCTTGTGTTCTTCCCATTGAAGCTGCTGTATTGTAAGTAATATCCTGCCTAAGCTATATCAAAAGGAACTAAAGAAAGGGAGCTTTCTCCTCCTTGGGTCGAAGTTTTCCCTGTAGCGCCCACAGGATTCTGAATGGTTTACTAGTGGAAAGAAAGTGAACAGGAGAGAACACTGTGGTGGTGTGAACAGTCGGCTCCTCTCAGCCGGCATTCTTCCTTATTGGATAAAATGTGAGGAGATTGCAATGTTTTATTTCTGTTTCTAATTTCCTCTCAGGGAGAAAGATAATAGCCATGAAAAGAAGATTGCTACATGATTTGTAGTAGAAATGAGACAAAGGAGAGAATGCTGAGGAAGCATTATTTTCTAGGGGTTTGAGAGATGGTGTAGGGGTTTAAGATCAATGGCCACTTTTCCAGATGACCTGGGTTTTGATTCTCACTTAGCAGCTCACGATTGTCAGGGAATCTGACATCCTCTTCTGGTCTCTGTGGGCACTGAACACATGTGGTATCCAGGCATACATACAGGCGGAACACCCACACACATAAACAACTTAATTAACATTACATTTTTAAAAAAGCATTATTTTCTAAACATAGAATTGGAACAGAAATGTTGATTCAAGTGTGGTGCCAAAGTCCTTAATCCCAGCACTTTGAAGTCCAGACAGAAGGGTCAAGAGTTCAAAGCCATTGAGGGTTTGAGACCAGCTTGGAATACATCAACCCTGTCTCAGAAAAACCTCAAAGAACTTTAAAAGATTTTTAAAATTGTTTACAAAATAAAGCTCTTCTCTACTGCTATCTGGTCTTTGCACTTCCTAAATTCAAAAGAAGCCTGTATGGTGCGGGGAGGGCTCTGCATAGCATCAATTGATAGGCAACCCAGGATAATTCTCAAATACAAAAGAAAAATAAATTATAAAATATGCTCTCGTTTTTCCAAGCCAATAGAAAAAAAGAATAAGGGTTTTATTTGCCGATAGATTTCTAATTTAAAAGTTGGGAAGTTTTCCAATTTTGATGATTAGGCCTTGGCAGTTATAATAAACATCTCCCACTCAGGGACTAGACTCAAGAAGCACATTGTCATAATTTTTCAAACATTATAGGAAAAGGTGGAGAAAGAAAGAGGAAGATTTTTTTTTTCTGATCTATAAAATGACTGAAATATCATATTGGTACATGAAGTTTAAACATATACAAATGAGAACACTAGACTGTATTCCACCCACATTATTGTATTTCCCTAGCCTCTACAAATTGCTACTGATGTCTTACTTATCTGGTATTAACTGTTTAATCACCTGTTTAACTTTGACAGGGAAATAAGTTTCCAGAACTAAAAAATTGTTCATATTTAATTCTGTAAAGACCCATAAGCCCATTATTCTATGCTGTGGGTTGACACTTATATGCAAACTAGCTAATTATCTATATTTTTCTATGTTTTCCTTACAGTTGAATGGTAAAAGCATTTTCTTGTCTGTGTTTTTCTAAGAACAAAAATGCTAGTGAGGAAAAAAAACCCCAAAATATTCTGGTATTAGTGCTACAAAATGATCAAGATGTTTTTCTGTAGGGCTTTTTTTTGGACAGGGTCTCAACATGTAACCCTGACTGGCCTGGAACTCATTACATAAGCCAGGTAGGTCTCAAACTCAGAGATCCACTTGACTCCACCTCTCATCATGCCCAGCTTATTTTGTTTTCTGAGACAAGGTTTTGTGTAGCTCAGACTGGCCTAGAACTCACTATAGCTAAGAGTGGCCTGAACTCCAGACCTTCCCACTCCCACCTTAAAAGTGCTGAGCTTTGCATTGCACTCTGGGACTTGGACATGCATTATTACATTTGGCAGCCAATACTCTTTCTTTTTCAGAGAAGTCCTTTGTGGATATAAAAGAGAAGGAACTACACAAAAGAAAGGCAGGTTTCTTTTTCCAGTCTTCTTGTATCAGTTTTTCTTTCTTCTGTGGCTGCTTCAGCCAAGCCAACAGAGAGGCAGCCAATTAACTTCCTTGAGTAACCAAATATTTAAAACAATTGAATACACAGAAACCTTTTAGTGGCTTTCATTTGTAGGCAAGGCAACCATGAAGAATCAATAAACAAATTGACTGAGCACTTGAAATTAGGTGTTTGTCACAAGACTATGTCACTAAATGATAATCATCTGACCTAGCCCTGACTTCATTAAACATATTTCTTCTCATATCCAGGCTTTGTGTCCTCCCAGAGTCTTAGAATAGTCCAACCCAGTTAGTTGACTTGGTACCAAGTCACCTTTGTCCTTGGTTGCTCTCTAACCCCGGTGTTCTGTCTATTTACTTGTCTCTTACACAAATCATAGGCTGAGCTTCCTGCCACCAGTCTCCCCAGATCTCATATTCTTGGGAGTTTAAGTTCTTCAGAGATGATATAACAAAGTATCAGAAATCCTGTGGCTTGAACAACAGAAGTATGATCTCAGAATTCTGGAGGCTGAAAGCTCAAACGAGCTGGCTCCCTCTGAAGGCTGTGAGAATCTGTTCCCCCCACTTCTCTTCTGCCTTCTGGGTTGCGTCCAGTCTTTGGTGTTCTTTGACTTGTAGAGGCATCATCATTCTAATTACCTTCAGTGTCACAGACATTATGCCCCATCCCCATGACACAGTGTTCTTTTGATAAGGACATTAGTAATAGTGGATTGAGGGCTCATACTTCCTCATTATGATCTCAGTTGATCTGAAGAGACATGATTTCAAATATTAGATTCTGTCTGAGATAAATGGAGGTTCAGATTTGAACATATAAATGTGGTGTGTGTGTGTGTGTGTGTGTGTGTGTGTGTGTGTGTGTGTGTGTGTGAATTCAACCTTGCTTATTAACTCTCCCTCAGCATGCTCCTTTTGGAAGACTGGGTAAATTTTGTTTTGTCTTGCTTCGTTTTAACCTGACATTTGAATGGGCCTCATATAGTCACAGAGTCTCTAGAGTGGAAAAAGGAGGTAAATAACATTAGACTGCAGGATCCAAGGGAATCCATGTTGCAAGCTAAGAAGGTAAAAAGGTAGTCTCTGCAGCTGGGAGAGACAAGACAATTCTCTCAGAGCTTCCAGAAAGCAACAGAACACTAACAACATCTTGATTTGGTCCCAGTGAGATCTATGCTGGACTTTTGAACTTTGGAATTTGAGTATATATATTCTAATTGTTTTAAGATTCTAATTTTGTACTCATTCATTTTGAAAGCGATAGAAACTAATATGTGTTAAAAGTTAAAATCTCTTTATATGCTCTGATGTTTAGAACTTAGCCTTGGTTGGCCTTGAAGGTGTTTCTAGCCTTTTGATCCCAGACCCAGTCCAGGTAACCATTCTGCCACCACTTCAAACCTCAGACACAAAGAATTATGTTGTGGAGTCATGTGGGTGTTGAATCAGAATGGACTTCAAAATCTGGATCCGGTATTTCCTGACTGTGTGACCTTAGATAAATCACTCAACCTTGGTGAGCTTTAGTTACCCTCCCCTTATTTACAGGACTATGGGGCTTATGAAACATACTTTTGAGCTGAGAGATGACTCAGCAGTTAAGAACACTTGCTGCTTTTCCTGAGGTCCTGAGCTTGGTTCCCAGCACCCACGAGGGTGGCTCACAACATCCTGTAACTTCAGTTCCAAGGTATCTGATGCCCTCTTCTAGTCTCTGTGGGCACCCACACATCTGGCATATACTTAACACATGGAGAGACATATAAATAACAAAATAAAAATGAATCTTTTATAAAGGACCTGGTTCTTGCTGTGACAATTTGTGATAAGAGTAGTTAGAGTGGCTAACACAATGCATCATACATGTTACGTGTCAGTAAGTCTAAGATTCTTAGAGCCACCATTTCAATTTCCCCTTGAATGCCACTTTAAAGAAAGCCTTACTTGGGATTCACAATATAAGTCAGTAATGGGATTTTAAAAAGAAGAAGCTGAGAGAATTTGTGTTTTACAATACTGCTGACTGGATACACATCTAGAAAAAAAGAATAACTCCTAAAACCACACAAAGCACATTGGATGTGCAAATGTACATATACACACATCAAATAAAAATGTCAGTGATTTGGGAATAAGAGAGAACAGCACAGACAATACTCAGCATACTGAGTTAATTGCAAGCTACTGGTTATTCTGCACTAGATAATGGAAAGACATTTGCTGGGTTGAACAATAATGTATAATAAGTAACTTGAAAGCAGTTTGGGAGATCATATCCATGTATTCTTTTCTCTTCAAAAGGCTTTATATTCATTATCCATCATAATGACGGTGAAAACCTCAAAAAGATTTTTCAGAAAAATTTAAATCAGCACAAAGGCCTCCTCACCTCAATGAAAGATGAAAGCAGCAGGTCCCTGTGATCTGATAGGAGGGGCCCTGGTGCTTGCTGTGGCCTTCCTTGCTGGGAGCCAGGAGCCTCATCTAGCTAGAATTACTGACCACTGCTGGCATGGATGCCCAGATGCTGTAAATGGATTTGTAATTTTAAGCACTGAGGGAGCAAAGTAGAAGAATTTTACTAAGAGACAGGAGTGTTTCTTTAATTCCTATTGCTGAAAGCTTCCCAGATGCCAAGAAAAAATGGAAATATATGAGATTAGTCATATGGATATTTTATAGTACTGAAAAGCAAGCACCATGATAGCTGTAGAGACAGATGGGCTTCAATAGATAATCCAGTTGAAGAGGTCAGAAATGATGGCTAGGGATGAAGTTAGAGCCTCAGGACCAGACAAGACTCTGCATATGGCAGAGGAACATCCAGGATAGGATGGGAGTGAAGTACCTGGAAGAAATACATATTTCCATCCTGGGGAGGAGGCAGATGCAAATAGTTTGAAAACCTGGGTGGCACCAGAATCGAATACAGAGCAGTAAAATAAATAGGATTTGTGAGAGGGCAGGAAGGTGCATTTATGCTGAAGGAGAGAGGGATAAAGAAACAGAGGCAAATAATATGGTATTTCTCAGGACCACAGGCCAGGGAAGGGTCTAGGAGACTTATAATCCAGTCTCTGAACACAGGAGGCCATTCACTTCTAATGACCAGCTTGTGCACATGGCTTGATTTTCACAGTATCAGTAGGATTTTTTGATGGTTGGTTATTCTCAGTTTCTAAAGTGGTCAGGGCTGGCCAGGTGGACAGCAGTGTGAGTCTTGGCAAACAGCATCTTTGTGATTTGATATTACAGAAACAGAATGTCTTCAGGTGGTAGCTCCCAGAACCCAACCTGGGATTCTGCCAAACAAATATGTTCAGAAAATAGGATGGCAATGCCTTTGCTCAGCAAGATGGTTGGCTCATCTTGCTTCTTGTCTGACAAAGATGTTTCTGCTTCTTTCAGCCAGGGAGAAAATTAAACAATCCCTCCAAACCAAAATGTAACCTGATTTTTAGATGAGGCAGAAAAAGTTGTTTTAATTTGGGCAATTCTGTAATTTTTAGAAGTCTATGGAATGAGAGAAATACAATACCAGGTGCCCAGAGTCACTTGGGAATTTCTTAATTCATCTTGGCTTATGTAATGACTCCTGCCAAATGGCCTTGGACAAAAAGTCCAAGCCCCAGAATGCATTTACAATTCCAAATAGAGAATATTGTTGTGCTAGCTTTTTCTGTAGGTTAGAAACATACTAACCTCATTCCCAAGACAGAAACCTTAGAGTTACATGGATTAGAAGCATCGGCTCCAGTCTACCTAGGTGAACAAGCAAGCATATCCATCGCAGAAGCACAGATGAAAATCTGAAATGTAGCCCACGTCTAATCAAACATCATATTATGTCTACTCTGCCTCCTAAATTTTCCCAAATCTGTCTTCATCTTCTGCCTCACTGTGACATTACCCTAGTTATCTCTTTGATTGAAATAGTTTCTTAAATAATTTGTAATTTATTTTCTATCATTTCTTTAGATTTTTTTCCACATTGTTTGGAATTTTTTTTTTCTAAATACCTAGCCTGGTCATTTCATTTTCTTGACTAAAACTTGTAATGACTGAGGATGTGACGCAGTGGTATAGCACCTGCTTGGCATTTAAAACCTATTTTTTCTTGTTATAGAGCCAGCCTTTCTTTTTTTTTTTTCCTTTTTTTTCTTTATTTTGTATTTAACAAAAAAAAGTAACATGAATTTAAAATGAGGAAAAGTTAACAATAACTATGAACAGGATAAGAATCATAAGCATGGCATATCAAGGGTGGTAATGTAAATAAGATTGCTACACATATATTTACTTTGTGTTCAGCTTTCCCTCTGAAATTTTTTTTCCCATCCCTGTATATCCTCATTCAAGGTCCCTTCCCCCTCCCACCACATCTTGACATTTCTCTTCTCTGCAACTCCCCATCCCTTCGCTGGGCAGGGAGCAGACAGTCCTATGGTCCCACTGATCCAATAATGCTTGGATCAGTCACCACTCCTGGCCAAATCCAGTTTTGTCCCCCCTCCTTCAAGAATGAGTCTGGTA
>PVIH01008113.1:0-94176 GCA_004025045.1 Sigmodon hispidus
CCATCACCACCTATAATACTGCCCACTTCACCTGCCCCCATCACCATCTATAATACTGCCCCCTCCACCTGCCCCCATCACCACCTATAATACTGCCCACTCCACCTGCCCCTTCATCATCAGCTATAACACTGCCCACTCCACCTGCCCCTTCATCATCAGCTATAACACTGCCCCTCTCTATTTGCTTCTCCCTGACCAGTTAGGGTCTTCCTGTGGGATGCTTTACTACACAGTCAGATGTACGATTCTGTAAAATTTAACCACAACACTTGGCAAGCAAGTTAACAAACACACAGCAACAGCATCTGCTATCTGTCTATTCTGCTGTTAGCTAAACAATGCGTACATCAGTCCCATTGCCTTGGCTTCATCTGTACTCTGTGGAGCCAGAATGGCACTCGGTTGCCTCAGCATCACGGAAGGGGAACGTCTGAAGTCAAGTGTGTCCAGAAGTATTCTACTCTAAAATGTGACTCTTTGAAGGTGCCCTGGACACAGTACCATGAATAAAGGATTCAGACTAAGGCAAGAGATGTTTTGCTCTTGAATTCACAGTAATTGATACTGCTTGGAGGATTGCTGGCAGACAGGTTACATCCCTACAAACATCTGCTTTAGCTACTTGTCTCTTGGCTGCAGGACAAGAGGAACTCAGTAAAGGAAGCATCGACTTCGGTACAGTTTGATGTACCATCCATCAAGGCGGCAGGGATAAAGGCAGCTGTTCCCATAGATCTGCAGTCTAGAGATAAGTGCTGATGCTCTGCTTCATATCTCCTTTGTAGTATGTCCAGCGCCCCAGCACACAGAGAGGTGCTCCCCACATTCAGGGTGGATCTTCCCACCTCAGTTACCATCACTAGAAAAGCCCTTATGGACAAGACCAGAGATTTATTTTCATGATGATTGTAGACCCTGTCAAGTTGACCATCAATAACAACCACATCAGCATCCCACTTTTAGCATAGACACCAGGGGTTCTACACCAGGGTTACATCACATAGACACCAGGGGTTCTACACCAGGGTAACATCACATAGACACCAGGGGTTCTACACCAGGGTTACATCACACAGACACCAGGGGTTCTACACCAGGGTAACATCACATAGACACCAGGGGTTCTACACCAGGGTTACATCAGCATAGACAACAGGGGTTCTATACCAGGGTTACATCACATAGACACCAGGGTTCTACACCAGGGTTACATCAGTATAGACACCAGGGTTCTACACCAGGGTTACATCAGCATATACTCCAGGGGTTCTACACCAGGGTTACATCAGTATAGACACCAAGGGTTCTACACCAGGGTAACATCACACAGACACCAGGGGTTCTACACCAGGGTAACATCACATAGACACCAGGGGTTCTATACCAGGGTTACCAGCATAGACACCAGGGTTTCTATACCAGGGTTACATCAGTATAGACACCAGGGTTCTACACCAGGGTTACATCAGTATAGACACCAGGGTTCAACACCAGGGTAACATCACACAGACACCAGGGGTTCTACACCAGGGTTACACCAGCACAGACACCAGGGGTTCTACACCAGGGTTACACCAGCACAGACACCAGGGGTTCTACACCAGGGTTACATCAGCATAGACACCAGGGATTCTACACCAGGGTAACATCACATAGACACCAGGGATTCTACACCAGGGTTACACCAACATAGACACCAGGGGTTCTACACCAGGGTTACATCACATAGACACCAGGGGTTCTACACCAGGGTTATATCACATAGACACCAGGGGTTTTACACCAGGGTTACATCACACAAACATCAGGGGTTCTACACCAGATTTATATCACATAGACACCAGGGGTTCTACACCAGGGTTACATCACAAAGACACCAGGGGTTCTACACCAGGGTTACATCACATAGACACCAGGGGTTCTACACCAGAGTTACATCACACAGACACCAGGGGTTCTACACCAGGGTTACATCACACAGACACTAGGGGTTCTACACCAGGGTTACATCAGCATAGATAACAGGGGTTCTATACCAGGGTTACACCAGCATAAATATCAGGGGTTCTACACCAGGGTTACATCAGCATAGACACCAGGGGTTCTATACCAGGGTTATACCAGAATAGACACCAGGGGTTCTACACCAGGGTTACATCAGTATAGACACCAGGGGTTCTACACCAGGGTTACATCACACAAACATCAGGGGTTGTACACCAGATTTATATCACATAGACACCAGGGGTTCTACACCAGGGTTATATCACATAGACACCAGGGGTTTTACACCAGGGTTACATCACACAAACATCAGGGGTTCTACACCAGATTTATATCACATAGACACCAGGGGTTCTACACCAGGGTTACATCACAAAGACACCAGGGGTTCTACACCAGGGTAACATCACATAGACACCAGGGGTTCTACACCAGGGTTACATCAGCATAGACACCAGGGATTCTACACCAGGGTTCTATCACATGGACACCAGGGGTTCTACACCAGGGTTACATCACACAGACACCAGGGGTTCTACACCAGGGTTACATCACATAGACACCAGGGGTTCTACACCAGAGTTACATCACACAGACACCATGGGTTCTACACAAGGATTAAGAAAAGTGAAGAATTTATGCTTGGCCTGAACTGTTTATGTTCTTGTATAATGAAAACAAAACAATGCAACAATGATAAGAAATACAAACCTAACAGGTCATGGCTTTTTGTAGAGGACAGTGAGGAAGACATACCATTTTCATCTCCTGTTACTGTGATAAATTATCCTGACAGAGAAACCTGGGGGAGAAGATTTGCTTTGGTTCATCACTTGAGGGTATGTCCTGTCATGTCAGGGAGGGTATGTCAGAAGGCGCATAAGGCAGCTGGGTGGTCTCATGGCATTTGCAGTCAGAAACCAGAGAGAGATGAAGGCTGGTTCTCAGCTTGTTCTCTTCGTTTGTACTATCCCCAAAATGGTGACACCAGCAGTGAGTTTTCCCACCACTACTAACCCAATCAAGATCACCTCTGAGAAGTGTGCCCAGAGGCTCGTCCCTGAGTGATTCCCGGTCAGTGGGACTGCACTATGAACTGCCCTGGGTAAGAGATTGCTCCCCTCTGCACACAGCCAGGGACAGGGACAGGGTAGGGTCAGTGGGTGGAAAATTACTAAGAGGAAAACTTAAGGCCAAGAGTTGAGACTAAACCAACCTAACGAAATTCTGATTACAGACAGGCAGGGTAACTAACCCCCATGTGAGAGAAAGTGGAGCCTGATCAGACCTGGTGGTGAAGCATCTGCCAAAGGTGGGGTCCTACTAAACTCCAAAGATACAGAGATACAGTTCTTCCCCAAAACTGGGTTTTACCAGGTTGTTTATTGATGGGACAGAGGAGCCAAGCTGAACTCAAATCAACCAGAAACTCCATCAGCTAGGCCATGTGGGGACACAGCCATGTCTTACATTGAATCGAGATATACAGGACAGTACGGCCAACCATAGTCAATAAATGTATGAATCCTAGCCTGCTTTCTTCCTTCTCTCTTATACTGTTCGAGGACCAACCTATGGAATAATGTAACCTATAGCATGCTGTGTCTTCCAGCATTGTCCAGCAATTGACAATCCCCCACAGACAGTCTCAGTGGATAACCTGATACAGATGATTACTCATTAAGACTGTCTTATCATGTAATTCTAGGATGTGTCAAACTGAAAGTTAAAACTGATCAGTACCTAGCTGGTGGGGGGTTAGGGGCAACTTTGGGATCTTTTATATTGATAAAAATTTCAATATTTTTCTATTTCATGTGTCTCTAAATTTCCCATTTTCTATAGTGAGTAGCTTTCCTTGACAGCAAAATATTCTTTAAAAGCAGTATTGACTTGGCATGGTGACTCACACCTATAATCTCAAAATTGGGGAAACTGAGTCAGGAATATTATTAGAACTTAGATACTAGCCTGTAATGCAGCAAGAGGTCTTGTCTCAAAATGAGCAAACAATTATGTCCTAGGTACATAATTGCTGTTTGAGACATATTTGTTATATGTTAGCAAATGATTTCTCAGCAAAACACAAGATGAAGGCTATCTTGAAGACAGGAGGGCAAACTTGGCAAGAGGTTTGTTTTGCTCCAGTGATCTGAGGGATCAGTTGGATGTTCCTGTAAAGGGGCATTGCAGGTGAAAGTGAGTTTCTTTTATTTTTGTTTTGTATTTCCAAAGTAGGAGGAAAATGGCATAAAGCAGGCTTTGCATATCTATAAGGCACCTGCCATTCACAGGGAGTTTCAGCAGAGCTGGGAGATGGCAGTTGGAGCCATCAGATAACCTGAAACGCCATGCTATAAGCAATGCAGTTTTACCACAGAAACATATTTTTTCCTACAAATGGATAACTCATTGGTTTCATCTTGACATGCAGAGGAGATGAACATGAATCAATAGAAATATATGTAAGTCGGAATTCAGGATGCAAGATAACAATGATCATTTTGAGTCCAGTCCTTGCATTGCCTGGCTATTCTGCAAAGTCACAGGCTGTGTCTGCTTCCCTTGGGGCTGCAGGGAGCAAACACAGGGCACAGGCCACCCTGAGAATTGTTATCCCACACTGGATACATTGCCATTCAAAGCAGGCTTATCAGTAGCAGCAGCCATTTCAGGCTTGTGCTCATATTTGTTAGATTTCATGGGCAGTCATGGATCCTGCTCCCCATGTGCTCATTTTACAAGCCAAAACCTGTTCTGATGCTCTATTCACAACTGCTGGCACAGGACCTGCAGGAAGCCCAAGCCTGCTGGGGTATTTCCACTGCCTGCCTGATGATCTGGCATGGTGTTCACATTTAGTGTTCTTTAGCAACTGTGCATTGACTGTGTGACTGGTCAGAAAGAACTGGCCCTGCTTGGCACCTATTTGTTCTTTTGGGAATAAAGGTTCTTTGCAGGCAGAAATAGAACAGACAGCTAGTGTCCTCAATGGGTTTGTATTGGATAAAATCTTTAAATAACAGAACGTTTAAAACATGTCTATTTATTAAATTTCTCAAAAGAGGAAGTACTGGGCTAAAGACTTCATATGCAATATTCCTGATTGTTTGCTGTGGGATAATGCTCTTGTATATTGTAAAGATTTGTCACTTGTATTTGTTTAATAAAACACTGACTGGCCAGTAGGCAAGCAGAAAGCATAGCCAAACTATGAGAATTCTGGGAAAAGAAAAGGCAGAGATGCAGTTGCCAGCCAGATACAAAGGAGGCAAGCTGAGAACGCTGGGCTGAGAAAAAGGTACCAAGCCACATGACTAAACATAGATATGAATTATGGGCTAATTTAAGAGAAAGAAGTAGTGCTACTGACCCAGTGTTTACTGTAGTATTAAGCCTCTGAGTCAATTATTTGGGAAGCAGCTGTATTTGGGAGTGGTCAGGACAAAAACTTCAGACAACAATTGCTATAATGAAATAGACAACTTAATGCTCATTTGCCCACCTTCCTATATAATATCTACCATCTTCTGTCTATGCATACCACACTCACCTGTCCATCTACCCATCCATTCATACATACATATACTTATCCATCTGTTCATCTATCTATCCACCACACATGTATCCATTGTTCATTGGATGTCATTCTCTGAACCAGGAATTGTGGTAGGTACACAAGAAAGTTTTTATGGTTATCTCTCTTTTTCTTTACAGGGCTCTACAGTGAAAAGTTTGCCTTGATTTTCATATGTAGAACTTGGAATTATAAGTTTAGCAACTCTTGAGATAGACTAACTGCACTCTACAACATGTGATAATACATGAACCTTTGTGGGCAAGGAGGGAACGTTATGTTTCTTTTTTTCTGTGTTTTATTTATTTATTATTTTTTATGAATAAAGTCATAATTTTTATGCATGTATCCCCTTGTTCAGACTCCCTCCCACTCCAACCCCCTCCCTTGTCACTCTCTCTTCTCCCCATCACTTTATCTCCTCCCCGGCAAGGGCAGGAGGTCTCAAGGTCCCAAGGTACCAAGGCGGCTTAGTTCAGCATCCACTCCAGGCAGATCCGCTTTCCTCATCCCAACAGCAAGACTAGTTCAGGACGTTATGTTTCTTATCTGAGATATGTCCCAAAGGTTCACAATACATTGTTACAGCTTGATTGACACATCTACTCATCTATTCAAAAGATTGTTTGATACAAAGATACAAAAGACTTGGCCTTCTATCAGTTCTAAATAAGTATCTATTTCAAATGCTTCTGTCCATGTTTGCTGGGATGTATGGCCCATGAGGGCAGGGACATCTGCTTCCTTTTTCTCTCCATGTGTCCCTAGATATGCACAACAATATTTAATTCAGCGTTGAGTTTCAGTAAGCCTTCATTGAATGGATGAATGAATGAATGAGTGAATGGATGACTGAAAATGAATGAAATAAGCTAAGAAAAGTGAAATAATAGGGTGGGTTTCAGCTATGGGCAGTTTTGACCCAGATTAGTGGGTCTGCTGTATTTTGGTGTGAAGGTCGTCTTAAGCTGCGTACACTCCACCTTTAGTGATTACACACAGCACAACTTCCCTTATCTGAGCCAGCAGCTCTGCATCTGAGGAATGAAGCTGCTACACCTCCTTGGGGTAGACATATTCCCAGAAGGTGAATTATAAATTACATCATCACCAGTTTTCTTCTCAGTGTCCCGAAAGAGACAGAGAAGCAGGCCTGTGCAGACACTACCCCAGTGTCTGATTTCTGGCTTGTTCAGCTCAACACCCACTTATCTTCCTAGAGACTCATTTTCCCTATAAATTCCCTCACCTGTTAAGAAGATCTTGCGGGCCCATCCTTCCCTATCCTTCACAAACATTCACACTCATGATTACTATCTCTAAAATCAAGGTTCATGAGAGAATGCAAACTCATGTATCAGATTAGAGTTGTGTAGCTGTACGTGTGCATGTGTGTGTGTGTGTGTGTGTGTCTGAGGTATATGTGTGCATGTGTGCGCATGTGTCTGTATACTCCAATATGTTCACTACTGGAGGCCAGGGTCATTGCTGGGTGTCTTCCTCAGTTGCACTTTATATTGCTTTTTGAGTCAGGATCTCTCACTGAACCTGAAGTTAGCTAACTAATTCAGCTAGTCTGGCTGGCCATAGTCCTAGGTACCTGTCTATCCCCTCACCTCCTCCCCCATCCCATCAACCCCTCACCTCTTCCTACACTCACATCCTATCCCATCAACTATCTCATCTCCCACATCCACTTCCCCATCCCAATCAGCCCTTCACCGCCCCCCTATACCATTTTCCCCATCCTGTCAGCTGTTTCCCACTTGATCATCACCACCCCTTTCCCAGCCCACATCCCTAATAAACAGTGTAAATGCAGCAATAAAGGAGGAGTCCCTTCCTGTCATCAGTTAGGAGCTCAAGTGTGGCACCTCTGATCCCTTTGTTCTTGTTCTTAATTGATCAGAAGAGAAGACAGGGACGTTAATCCCTCTCCACATTATCTGCCTTTTATTTTCTCTTCTCTTACACCTTCTCAAGGACTTTAATCCCTAATTAGCCCCACTCTTGGATGTTTTTAAGCAAGCAGCTTCTCACCATTTAAAAATGAGGTGTGAATGCTTAATCTTAACTAAAATTCCTTTGTCCACACATCTTTTTTTCCTAGCTGCTGTAGAAGTATCTGCCATTCCTGTCTCTCTTCTAAGACCTGGTTTTCTCTGCCTTTTTCTTCCCTGGTTATTCCTTTCTTCTCACCTGGAAACACACATTGTCTGGCACTCAGTTCCAGCCACGCAATTTACTGCTCCCTTACCCAAACACCACTTCCCTCCTCTTTGATGCTGGGGATCTGTCGCAGAAGACCCCACATGTTCATTCTCCTGGCTCCAGGTCACATCTATATCACAGGGTCTATATTCTGACTCAGGCCATTCTGAATTACTGATGTATACATTTTTCTGGGTCAGGGAAGGCTCAGGTAACCTGCAGACACCAACCCTAAACCCTGGCTTACTTATAAAGGCTGAACATCTATGCAAAACTGTGCCTATCCACAGGCTGTTTCTTCTTTTAAATGACTCTGTTTCAGTACTGAGGGTCAAACTCAGGCCCTTGTGCTAGTATGCACTAGGTGTGTAAACAGTCCTGGAGTTGTATCCCTGGCTCCTGACTTTATCTTTTATTGTCATCATCTATATGCAAGATAGGATGACCCCCGGGAGTGGGCTTTACAAGATGTCAGGAGATACTTTCATGTTTATCTTTCGCAGTCTTGACCCTCACTACCTCAGAGTCTTCAACTATGGTTTTATTTAGAGGTGGGGTCCTTAAAAATGTAATCAAGGTAGAGCAAGACCATTTGGTTGGTGTCATAATCTAATGTGCCAAATATTCTCATGAGAAAAGGAGACTGGAAAGCAGATACTCAGTGAGATGATCAGGTGAGGACATAGGTCAAAGTCAGAGTTCTCAGGAGGAGTCAGTCAGCCCACATCTTGCACATGAACTCCCACTCTCAGAGCTCTAAGGCAGAATCTGTCTGCTGTTGGAGGCCCAAGGCTGCAGTGCTTTTATACCCCACAGTAGCCCACTCCAGTTCTAGCCAGTTCCATCTGACAGGGAGATGACAATACCACCTCGTTGCTCAGAGACCCATGAGGAGAATCCACGTCATGCACACATGAGCATGCCCACTGAGAAATACCAGCATCCCGTAGACTGTGTCTGATCAATTGATGTGTAAAAACACAGCTAAAGGTGCTTGGAGTCTGAAAGGTACCACATACACCCCATAGCAGATGATAGATGGCTCACCATTGCTGTAGGGAGGAAAGAAACATTGTGTTCAAAGGGGCACTTCTGGGCTTTGCTCCCTTGAAGGCTGAGGGTGGTATGGGATTTCTGGAACCTGCAGAAGGACACTATACACAAATTATAAAAGGGCTTATGATTGTCAAGAAAAATACTTCCTACAGTATAATTTTATTTATGAACAAGTGGTGTATGTGTGTGTGTGTGTGTGTGTGTGTGGTGTGTGTGTGTGTGTGGTGTGTGTGTGTGTGTGTGTGTGGTGTGTGTGGTGTGTGTGGTGTGTGTGTGTTGGGAGGGGGAAAGTAGGATCAACCCAAACAGACATTCTAGAAACAGTCAGAGGCCTACATAAGTAAATTTTAGAGAGAAGGTGTGGTGTGAGTCAGGAGAAATCTTCCAGAAATTATCTGAGAGGAAAGCAAGCCTCTTGTGTTCAGACTCAGGACAATTGGAGCCCTCCCATCTCATGTGTCCTTTCTTCTCATTGGACCATGTGGGAGAGACATGCTGTCTTCCAGGCAGAGGACCCACACACCTGTTAGAGAGGATGCAGCTATTTGGGTCCCAGCTGGGTTTCCATGGACACCTGCAGGCAAGTAGTCATTTCCATACCCTGACCCTGGGGCCCTGCCCAGCCTGTGCCTGAACTGCTTTGCTGAGGAAGATGTACATTTGGAGTCGAGGTGATTTTCCAGAAGGCTGTAAGACCTTGAACGTCCATGAACAACTGATGAGGTTTCTCCCAGGCCAAAGCAGGGTGTCACTGCATGAGTGGCCTGGAGTGCAGTTGTCCGGGCTGTAGGGGAGGAATGTGACTCTCCAACCTGGCTGGGTGGCCTTGGATAGGTTCTTACACCTGGTTTCTGCTATTCCTTTGTTGGTCTTTCTTTAACGTGACTCAGATAAGGAATGCACTTTGCAGCATTGGGCTCAGCAGCTCTCAGGCCTTTGTCACTGTGGGAGGAGACAGTATGCAAATAAAAGGGCGAGCAGGTACAAAAGCCTGTGTTTCTGGTGGACATCCTTGCAGAGAACATGCACCTCTCCGCTTTCTCGGATTCCTAAATCTCCTAGGCTGGTTAATCTGAACCTTAGTTACAGAGGTCAGTAGTCACTAATACTAACTAACTTAGAGAATGCCCTGTTTCTGATGGCTGGAATTCTCATGTGGAGTGTAGACAGACTCCAACCCACCAGGCAAGGGCGTGAGCTGAGATTGCTCCCAGGGGTTTGTCTCCTGTGATTCTCTCACTCTTTCTTCTCCCCCCTCCTCCTCCTCTTCCTCTTCGCCGCCTTTGGTGTCTTGTCACATAAGCAAGAAAGCAGACCTTCCAGAAAAATAAGACCTAAACAAAAGGATCTGGGGGATAAAAAGAAAATGCTACTTCACTGCCTTTCCACACAGGGGTCGGAGGAACCTGACTACTGCCACATCTCACTGTCATGTACTTACCAGTCTCTCATGCCCCACATATCAAGTCTCACAGGACACATATTAATTAGGCCCAATGTTCCAAAGAAGTCTCCATCTGCCCATTTACCCAAAAGTGTACTATGACACCTGCCCTTTGCCCAAACCATAGGGCATATGGGGGGCTTGTCCACCTAAAGTAGTGATGGATATAAAGGAACTTCTGCCTTCTTATTGTACAACAGCCCACCCCTTTTAGGGAAGTTTAAAAAGAAGACACCTTGCTTTGTCTGGCAGAGGGGTTGACCCTTTACTTCAGACCCCTACCACACTGCTGTGGTCATTGGAGCAAATAAACTTCTTGCTTGAAGAACTGTTAGACATCATGCCTTTCTCAAAAGTCCTCTACTATCTCTTCCCAGAGTCTACTGGGGAGCACTTATTCTAGACAACTGGATTGTGTCCCTCTGCCTTATGGCTTGAAAGACGTCTGTCTTTACACTGGCTGGGCCTCAACTTGCCTTTGGGGTTGACATAGGCCATGTGTCCTTCAGAATCCAGCCTGAAAGCTCAGTCCACATTGGTGGTTATGGCACTGGTGGGTCCTAGACAGAGTCTGGTGGCCCTGAGAGGGTGACTGCTACTCTGGGTCTAAGATTCCAGGCATTCTATACACACTATCCCCTGGGTCTGAGGGCTTCAGAGAGATGTAGGCTACAGAATGCAGTCTTGGAAAATCTGGCTTTTTCTCCAAGTGACAAAGAGGAATTGAAATAGATGTCCAGGAAAAAAGAAATTCCCCCACCTTCTTCTAGTATGGGAGGTTAGGAGTGGGCACTGAGTTTGATGAAATAAGGGAAGAAAGTAAGCTCTCCTTGACAGGGCTGTGAAGATGTGTGCTCTGCAGGAAGAGATTCATTTCCTCAAGTAAACATAACCCAGGCTGTTTTTCTTATAGGCCATATTCATTTACCCAGACTGAGAAAATAATTTCCTATTATTGTTCCCTATCCTAAGTCACATTTAGAGTGACTTTATCAAGTCCAGATAAGGATGGGGGTGGGCTAAAGAAATTCTGAGATTCTGTGGAGTCCAGAGAATCATTATCTTAATAGAAATGTCTTAAAGAGCCTGTTAGCCTCAATGAGCAATTTTTGATTGCCTACAACAATGCTATGTCCATCAAGCCAGAGATGGACTCAAAGCCCAGAATGTCCTGAGCACCTCTGGCTTATGGCTTATTTGTTACTCTTCAGGGTGTAGCAGTCTTAAAAACTTCTAAAATTAATTTTTTAATAATTTTTAATTATGTGTATAGTATGCTTGTGAGTGCAGTGCCCCCTTTGGAACTGGATTTGTGTTTGTGAGTCACCTGGAAATCAAACTTGGATCAGAGAGTGGTAAATCACGCCTTTAATCCCAGCAGGGGCAAAGACTGTGAGTGGTGACCTTTAATGTCATAACTCCAGAGACAGAGATCTTTTCATTTCTGTGAGTGCAAGGACTAACTACCAAATAATAGTAGCTCACACCTTTAATCTTAACTCTGGAATATGATGCTGAGTTGAACCCAGAAGTAAAACAACTGGGTGAGGAAGGTATTTAAGGCAGGTGTAGGAAGACAAAATTCTCCTGTAGAAGGAATGAGGATCGAGGCGGAGGAAGCTGGAAGATAGCTTTTACCTTGAGAACTTGACTGGGTGAGATTTGACTGTGGTCTGTTTCCTCTCTTTGATATTTCAGCTTTTCCCTGATATCTGGCTCTGAGTTTTCATTTAATAACAACGAGAATTTGTGCTACAGATGAGTATATGTGTTATGGGACCTTTGGGGTTCCTCTTCCACCCCCACACACCCTAGAAGCTGAGCAGTCTTTGTACTTGAGATATACTTGGTAGGAAAATATTTCTACCATACTTTATGTTCAAGCTATTTTATTTTAAAGCCATAATTAACAATCAAAGCTGGGGCTAAGCTGATAGTGTGCTTGCCTAGCATTGTGTAAGCTAGGCATGGCGGGACACTCCTGTCACTAACAGCTGGGAGGTAGGAAGGTCAGTGATGTGGCAAGGTCAGCTTGGGCTAC
The DNA here is from genome assembly GCA_004025045.1 of Sigmodon hispidus. Classification (NCBI taxonomy): domain Eukaryota; kingdom Metazoa; phylum Chordata; class Mammalia; order Rodentia; family Cricetidae; genus Sigmodon; species Sigmodon hispidus. Next base: position 12,337 of record PVIH01008113.1, read on the forward strand.
TCAAGAACTGCATATATGTATGATATATATACATATATATATGCATACATATATATAATATATATGATAGATAGATAACAGTGTTAAAATATAGGCCTGCTCCTAACATTTAACCAGATCCCACAGCCCGTATCAGGCCACACTACCCTGCAGTTCTCTCAGCGACAGAGTTAAGTGGTTAAGGGGCTGTTTACACTGTACACCTAACAGCAGCTCCTGATTTATGGTCTCAACCAGAACCTGGATCTTCTAAGCTCTTTGTCATAAGCACTATATTGAAATAAATCAAGTGGGGTAAAACTTTCTGCTTCCCTAAAAGGCTAATACAATGTCAAATCTTCTCTTTAGTCTAAGAACATGGGAATTTGCATAATAAGTTGCTTTGAAGGTTGGTCTCTGAAGAGGTTTCCCTGGCATCCCCTTCTGTCCCTCTTGTGATATCTATCTATCTATCTATTTATCTATCTCTATCTCTCATACCTATCTTTAACAAGACTTATTTATTTTTATTTTATGTGTTATGAGTGTTTGTCTGGAGGCATATCTGTGCATTGTGTGCATTCCTGGTGCCCTTGGAAGCCAGAAGAGGACATTGGATCCCCTGGACCTGACTTATGGCTATAAGTCTGCTAGAAATGCAGCTAGTATTCTTTATCACTAAGCCATCCCTCCAGCTCTTCATTGTCAATTGAAGCTGCTCTAAAGGGGAAACCTTTCCATCTCCTTAAGACCCTATCAGGCTCTGGTCTCTACATATTTTACTGTTTCTATCTAATGCTCTTCTTCATTGCTAGACCCCATGATGACCTTGAGGCTTTTTCTCTAGTAAGCTGTCTCTTCTGGACTATTATGTGTCAGCCTTCTTTCTGGACAAACTACTGACAATTCTCTTCTTTCATCATATTTTACAAGAATTAATTAATTAATTAATTATATTAAAATAATTACTACTAATCAAATGGTAATGATGAGGGCATTGACAAAAAGTAGCCCTTCAATTCCCAAAGAGCCTTGACTCTGTTTTCTCCTGGGTTTTACACAGGGTTAGAGGGGTGTCCAACCCCCAATTGTGCCCTAACCTGAGATTTTCCAGAGTCAAGGTCAAGGCAAGAAAACCTGACAAGTAGGACATCAGCTATTAAGGCAAGCCCAGGTATAGTGTGGGCTGGGTCCATTCCCACCTAGAGAGGCCAGCTTGTGACTCCAGCCAGCCTCTCACCTTCCTATTCAAGTTCAAAAGCAGGGAAAATGATGTGGATCAACAAGATGTGACTGGCTGTGCCCTCGTCCTGCTTCTGGTTATTCAGTTGTAAGTCAGTGAAGTCTCAGTCTCCATTTCTGCTTCTTCTCCCTCCCCTTCTTCCCCTCCTCTTCTCTCCCCCCCTCCTTTCCCTATCTCATCCCAGCTTAACCCTACCCTTGTGCTGTCCTGATGTAGTTTATGGGGTGTCAGGATTGCCTGGAGAGGTGTTGCTGCATCCAGTGAAATTGGTGTTTTTCTGCAAAACCTCGTGTTTCATTCAATTAACCTTTATCTTGTTTGTTGCAATAATTTGCACAGCCTGGAGCCCTGTTCAGAAGGAGGTTCCCGTGCCTAGGTCAGCCTAGTCAGTCACTCTCTCAGGACCACCTGACCTCAGCAATCAGGACAGAGGCTCCCTCCCCAACATGTGGGGCCTCCATGGCACATTTCCCCATATGCATCTGCCTCCACTCTAGCTCACATTAAACTGAGCCTGTGAGGAGGGGATGCTAAGAGTTTCTGGTGGAACTTCCTGAATATAGTCCAGGGACATGCATAGGTGAAACCGAGGAACTTGCATTGTTTCAAAACTTCCCAGGGCCTGAGCTACCCCAGACCAGGCCTGGCAGGCACTGGAACTCATTCCAGAGTGGGCTATGCAGGATTCCAGAAGGCTTCCCTGACCTGACTGCTTTGAGGAATTGGACAAGAACTCAACCTCATCACCTGGCAAAATGACAGGTGTGATGCATGGTGATTTCTAATCCTCCATTCCCCCCCACCATTTCTTTTTCAGCCCTGGAGTCAGCACAGACTAGACACTGTCTGCTCTGTACTTCTCCCATTGGACATAGCACTCCAAACCCTCCTGAACTTTTCTTTTCCCAGAACCTGATCCTGGGTTTTAGTGGGTCCAATGTTATTCAATTTAAGGGGAGGCACCTTTTAAAAAAGAACAACCTATTATAGCTAGAAACTGACCTGGGCATAAGGCTTCCTTACTTAGGTTCATACCCATGGCCATGGAGACTTTGCTCCCCAGGTGGCTAAATCCACTGTGAACTCACTGTCTTTGATGTTTGTAGCATTAGAACCAGGAACGGTTGGAAACATTTCTGCCACTGTCAGGGGCTTTTCTCAAATCTGCCTTTGCACAAGCTGAAAGAAATCTCTTCTCTGGTCACGAGCAGGGAAAGCTCTAGAGATAAGGTCATTTATTCCCCAGAGGACGCACCCAGCTTGGCAAGCAGCATTGGCCTTAATGTATGGAATGCATTTGGCCAGGACCGTGACAGTCATTAGAAATGGGCCCTGGGTGTCATTACCCCAGAGTCAGTCTGTGAAGTATGCGTCCTCTGAGAAAAGAAAGCATTAGGGCGCCCTGAGCTGAATTGGTCAGCCGAAAAAACTGGAGTGCTTTATCCTTGGAAGGAAATGAAGCCATTTATTGGAGGACAGAAGTTCAGGATAATAGTTAAAGCAACCTGACATTTCCATAAATTAATGAAATGTGTGTGGTTGGCATAATTCAATGTATGAAGACATTGATCTCTCCTCCCCGGACACAGAGGGAGTCTTCAGGCTGGGGACAGAAATGGGAGCCCAGGACCAATGTCATCAGGCCCATGTCAAAAAGCTGATGACAGACTGGCCTGAGCAGGAGCCTTCATATGCCTGCACATGCTCACCTATTTACATGTTCACACATTTACTCACCCAGTCACCATTTCTTACATCCACACTCATCAGCAGAAAAGACCAGTGTGGCCTGTCTCATGTTCCATGTCCTTCTCCCAGCTAGAATGAAAGCACCCACTCCCCAGACATGAGTTATTGCCCCACTTCACATTCCTCTTTCTGCTGTGAGCAAGGGCGGACCATGCACTTCCATCAATCTTTCCATATTCATCACTCAACAAGGAGTCTAGAAGAAAGACACAGTCAAGAAATGCAAAGAGACATCCAGAAACATCCACTAAGGAGCTGGGAGATGACTAAGGGGTAAAGCCATAGCTGTATATATGTAAGAAACAGTAGTCATGTCCTGAGAACCAACATGGAGTTGGACTTAGTACACATATGTCAAACCAATGCTCTTACATCCAGATGGAAGGCAGAGAAACTCTAAGGCCAGCTAGCCTTGTACACACAGTGGCAAACAACAAGGAAAATCTGTCCCTAAGTTGTTGGAGGCTGAGGATGCATACTGATGTTGTCCTCTGGCACACACACACACACACACACACACACACACACACACACCATGGTATACATATGTCTCCATGAAAATGCTTTACACTCTGATCGTATGAAGGCATTTTCTCTGCTGAGGTTCCTTCCTTTCAGATGAAGCAAATGGCACACAATAGATGGATGGATGGATAGGTGGATGAATGGGTGGATGGATGGGTGGGTGGAAGGATGGATGAATGGATGGATGGGTGGATGGGTGGAGAATGCACTAGTGAGTCAGTCTTACTGCAGAAGGTCCCACTTCACATGGAGGCCAGTGGAAGCCGTCCTTGACCATGTCCAGCACTAACCTTAGGTCTCAGACGACATTCATTCCAATTCTTCACTGTGGTGTGCACCAGTGAGGATGACCATTCGTTAGGAGTGAAATGAGTCTGATTGTTATCTTACTTGCCACCTTGACTACATTTAGAGAACCTAGGAAATATACTTTTAAGAGTGTCAATAGGGATGTTCCCAAAGACTCTGTGCAAAGAGCTAATGCTCAATGAATGTACAATTTCAAACTCTTTGTCTTTCTTTCATCTCTGTCTTTGGTTTACAGGCAGCACAGTTGTCCATGGGGAGCTAACTATATGGCTGTCTCATCTCATGTGAGTGGATGTCACCTCAGGAAAACTTACAACACTCAGAGAAGAGGCATGGGTGACCACAAAAAGCCAACGGCTATCTTCTAAGAGGGCAAGAATAAAACAGATTACAGCAATGTCCAAAAGCAGCTCATAGGCCAATGATCCCCAATTATGCTCCTTGGTTTAATTAGGGTAAGACAGTCAGCAACATCCAGTGCAAAAACCCCTCTTAATTAGTGATTGTGCAAAGTTAATGATGCTGACAAGCGGCTAACATCTTTCTTTGTTCTCAGGTAGGCAGGTGCGGATGTTGAATTAGGTCAAGGGCCTTCGATGGCAGGAAAAGGGAGCATGAGGACCACTGTGGATGCCACTGGCTAAGCCTTTTAAAAACTGCTCCAACCCTTGAGCCCTCAAGGACTGTTTTCTCTGCTTGACCCAGTCCTCTGATGCTTTGGTGACCATGACAATCCTGTGCCTACTGAGGTTTTGTCTTCAAGTGCCTAAATACCAGGAGAGGAATTGAAAAATCATATGGTGGTAAAGTGAGTGGTTTCCAACCCTGCTGTTCTGTGGCATACAAGGGTAGCATTCATCATATAGAGACCTGAGTAGAAGATTAAACAGGGATCTCTATATGGGTCTGAGCAGCACAGTATAGAGAGTACAACCCCTCATAATCTCAGCTCACAGATGCAATGGGACTTGGATCCCGGATGTACAGGCTGTGTGTCCCAAACTCAAGTCATCTCCCTTAACGTCCCTCAGCATCAGAGCTCTTCCTAGGTCATGTCTTATACTTGGGACACCGCCATGGTACTGTCTATGGGCAGTGGGAGGGGGCATAGAGGGGCTCTGAGAGAGCACCTGATAAATGCAGAGCACAGATTTGTGTCAGAGAAAGCTGGGTGCTTACCACCACCCTCCCCAGAGTGTTACTGGGGACATGGTTGTTGACCCCTACAACACCCTGCTGAACCCAAGTCTAAGCAGGGGCAGCAGTCAACACACTCCGAGCCTTCAAAAAGTGGTAAGTAGCATAGAGATATGATAACATTTCCTGCTCATTTCCTGGTTATTCTATAGTTCATTTTATGTAAGATAAAAATAAGTGACTTGATTTAAATAAAACATAAACAACTTGATAGCTCAGGTGTTTTGAAGAGGGTAAGAGTTTGAAGGGCACCATCCAGGGCCAAAGCCTTTGGCTCCCAGCTGGGCAGCATTTGGTGGTCAGAGGAGGGCTGAGTGAATACAGAAGAACAGTGGGTGAGGGCACACACCAGGACCCTTGATTCCAATCAGTCTTGGCTCTGCTTCATATGATGTTCATATTGATGCTAAGCAGCTATTTCAACTCATCCAGACAGAACTGCTGAGGTGCTGAGCTGGGCACAAAGAGGAAGCAGGTTATAGCTTTTAAGCCGCAAGTGTCTGCCTGAAATACAGTGGCTTCAACCTGCATATATTAAGAACTGGGGGCCAATGTCCCCATAAAGCTGTTTCACTCTGTGCCCTCCCTTGGGACAGCTGGTAGAAGCTGTCCTCTCCTGGTGGGCATCAAAATAAAGGCAGCCAACAGTGCCAGCTCCTCTGCACCCCCACCCCCTGCTTAGCATCTCCAGTCACTAAGCCCCGCCTCTGCTTCCTCTCCCATTGTGTGTTTAGCACAACACGCGCTGCCATCACCTGCCTTTGAAGCTGATTCAACCATTAGCAGCTTCTCCGTGTTTCTATAAATATTTAAACCACCAGCAGTCAGTAATCACCCCTTTATGAAATTAGGATGGATCAGAGGGTGCTGGCTCACCAGAGTCCTTAAGCGGGGAGCTAATCCCTTTTCAAGGAAGTCTTTCTTCCCAGTACTGAGAAAGGAAACATGAGGGAGCCAGGAATTGAAGGTCTGGAGGAGTTTTAATTCGGCACTGTCTTCAGCTGGATAAATCACCCCAGCACAGTGACTTCAGGAACAGCCCACATCCCCTCTGCAGCGGACTCCCAACCACCTGGAGAGCACATCTGTGGGAACACCAACTTCTCTAGGGCTCCCTCCCCTTCCTTGGCATGCAAGTTTCCAGAGCCTTGGGAAGAAGGAACATTCCAGAGACCACACTGATCACTTCTCCCCAGGCTTAGGCAGCTCATGGAGCTTTCTTGAGGGTGTGTGGGTTTTAGGTTTGGCATGTTTGAAACCACAGTGACCTTTCTGGATGTCTTAGCTAAGCACAAGTACAGGTATGGCTTCTCACTGGAAAGCCCAGCCTGGGGCCAAGGAGATGGCTTGGTTTCTAAGCTGATAGCTAGTCCTGTAAACCTGAGTTTGATTTCCAAGGCCTATGTTTAAATAAAATAAAACTGTGATGTTGTGGCTCAAATTTGTAATCCCAGAGCCAGGAAGCAGAGACAGGTGAGTGGATTTCTGGGGCTCCTTGGCTAGTCAGCTTAGCCAAATTGGCAAGTTCCAGGTCAGTGGTCAATGAAAGACCATGCTTCAACAACCAAGTTGAACGGAATTCGGAGGACCATCCCCCAAAGATGACCTCTGACTCTGACCTCTAACCTCTGTTCACGCATACATGTGAATGTGAAACATACACAAAAATGCATTCCAGATCCCAGGCTGAGTAGAGCCAACTCACCTATAGACCAGTGCCTCTTAGAACCTGGCTCATAGCAGACATCACACTTAGACCCCAGCATCCTAGGAATGTAGAGTTAAGCTTCCATCTTTTCCAGCACCTGTCCAAGCAGTGCATGACCTGGGTCTCAGGGTTTCTGGTGAGATCAGACTGGGCCTGCACCTTTGTTGCATGAATTGCTTCTCTTGTTGCTATGATAACATACCTGGCCAAAGTAATCTAAACGAGAAAGGACTTTTGGGCTCATAGTTTGACAATATGACTCATCCCGGTGGCAAGAGCCTGACATACCTATTGACACAGTCTTTTCAGTCAGGAAGCAGAAAGGGACAGATGCCAGGGCTCAGTTCACTTTACCCTTTTTATCCAGTCCAGGACTGAATACAGGCACTCCATAGATTTGAGGTAGGTCTTCACTTCTCAGTTACATTTCTCTGAAATGCTCTTACAGACAAACTCAGGGTACCTGAATTTGATCCCTGCCATATTTAAGAAAATAGATTGGCTCTTTGTCCTTTGGTTAAAGAGAAAGGATGGCTTTACCTGGGAGAAGTTCTGTAATGTTCCTCCCAACTTCTGCGATGACACACAGACACTTGGCATGACAGGGGCTTGCTGAAACATCCATACAGTCTCCATACCTTTCCTGGTTCCCTTTTATCCAGACTTTGTAATGCCATCCTGGGAATTGATGCGTGGGGACAGATCTGCATCAGTGTCCCCTTCTTGGGAGCCACCACCCTCAGAAACAGAGTTCTGATAGTCACATAACAGTTGCTGCAAGGAGAAGGTAACCCTTCACCTGTGAGTCCAAGACACATCTGGTGCACTCTGTCCCCTGGCTACTGGGGCTGGCTGTGCTCTGGGTCTGTGCAGCCTGTGGGCACCACATCTCTCAGTGAAACATGAAGGAACACTCTAGTGAATGCACCGCTGAGTAAATACACAGGGAGTTTCCGGTTCATTTCTCTGCATTATCCTGGGTCTGTGGATAAACAGAAAAACAATAATAGCTGTTGAAAGTGTTTTAATTGGTATCCACTGTGTTTTAATTAGTCAAAGAAAGAGAGGGAGTCAGGTGGGAAGAACTCTGACTACCACCTTCCCCAGAGGGTGCACCCACCACCCATGGAGTGGGCAGCAGCACAGACGCTCTTCCTAGCGTATCTACATGGCCAACTTCTCCTCAGTAAGCATAATTCATGAATCTGAACCCAAGTCTCTGTGTTCATTCCAGGGATGGAACATTTGCTCAGTACATGAGCACCAGGTCTCCACCACTTAGCACCAAACAACAGTTCCAGGAAAGGGAATTCTCAGACATAAACACCGCTCACTTGCAGATGAGGAAACACAGCTGGCTTTTAAGGAAACACAAGAGTAACTCAGATTCTAACTCAGCCTCTTAGCAGGGAGTGAGATCTAGACTAAAGTAACCTCTTGTGCTCTGTTGCTGTATCGAAATGTCAGAGGCCAGTAATTTTAAGAGAAGGTGAAGTCCTAATACTGCTGGCTGGAAAGTCCACAAGGCATGTCTGTCTTCCTCCTAACATCATATGCTGTCAGAGAAGCCAGTGTTCCAGAGATAGCCTTCTTTTATAACAAGGGTTCCCCTGGTGATTCATTAGTGCACTTGTAGATTAACCAAGTCATAAGGACAGAGTACTCACAGCCCAGTCACCCCCAAAGCTCCCACTTCAAAACATCATTAACATTTGACTTCAGGGACTGAGTTCCTAACCCATGAATGTTGGGAGAAGCAGAACAGATCATGCACAGCTTCATGCTGAGAGTATTTTAATCCAGCTATTCGCCTGGATTCCCAAGTGCTAGGAGAAGTAGCTCAGCCACTGTTAAGGGTGGAGAGGGAGTAAGTAGGGCAGAGTTTCCTGGTGAACTGGTCAACCCACTGCTTCTCCACCCTCTTCTGAGCTTCAGCAACAAAACCAAAGAAGTCTGAATCTCTCTGCTGCTGTCATCCGAAACACTGACCACACCCAAAACAAGACAAGAGAGTGTCTGCTCTCTTTATGCCCCTCTTCTAGGCTTTCCCATGCTAAAAGCCCCTTTCTCAAACTACTCAAGCATCCTTTGCTTTTTGGTATCTTGGGTCATACCTTTTCAATCTCCTTCATCCCTAACAGACTAAGGATGACAAGGACTTTTCTCCAGATTTATGTATTACTAAGGGAAGATTTCTGGGCTTGGGGTGCTGGAGACTGCCTAGTCTGCCCCCACCAACCTAGGTGGCCTGGATCTCACCAATCCACTCCCCAGCTTGCATGGATGGTTTGGGGAATGCACCCTCCACCTTGCTGACTCCTGGTCATCACTAGCTGATGGGATGCTTTTTCCCAAGTCATCTTCCTGGATTGTGCATCCCATCTTGAATTAAGTGGGTCATGGGGCATTTTTATTTGTGCCTGTCTCTCTTACCATATCATTTTTCTTAGGGTGTAGGGTCTGCCCACACATCACCACCATCCATATCTATGACACTTGCTATACATAGAGTAAACACTGTGGAGAAGACCAACAGATATATAATTAACCAGGTGTTGTGTGTGTGTGTTAGCACATGACTATAATCCCAGAACTAAGGAAGCCGACCCAGGAGAATCATGAGTTTGAGACCAGCCTGGATTAGATATAAGATAATGTCTTGGTTTAAAGAAAACAAATGGGGCCTGAGAGATACATACTCTAATGAAAATTGTTTGTTGCTTTGCTAATTTAAAAGAAATATTCTTTAAACCAGATACTGAATAAAAATCTAGAGGCCAAAGGAGAGCTGACCCTGCCTGTGGTTATCCCAGTAGCCACACAGAACCCGGAAGGGTCACAGGCAGTGTCACGGTCATGTGCACAGAAGACATCTATCTTGCCAATTTGTCTTCAAACTTGGTTCTGTAGTGTGGAACAGAAACCTGGGAACACCACAGGTCAGGTCTAAAAAACTCAATAATGAAGCTAGCCTGAGGATTTAAAACATAAGGACAGAAATGGTGCCTTTCCGCTGGCTTTTAGATGAAGAGCGAGTTCTCCGAGAGCTGTCGGTGTCTTCCGACGGCCTTTCTGACGGGCAGCACAACATTTGATTCTCCTCTAATAGATTTGTCATTTTACGTCAAGTATCCACTCCTATTGACCCACGGAACCTCAATTTCAAAACCATTAAAATCTAATTTTCCACACTGTGCCCCTAAGAGATAGGCTAACTTTCAAAGAATAATTCATTTTCTTTAAGAAAAAATGCATATCTCTCTATTTTCTTTTTTATTCTTTAAAATAAGGCAAGATACACAGCTGCTAGCACGGCCGCTGCTGTCCTCTGGTCTCTCTCCAGCTAAGGAACTTGACAGAAGAAGCACCGCTCACTGTGCAGTGCAGGCTGTATTTATGTGGCTGAACCACAATTTCAGGGAAATTATAAAGGAAACCACTCCTTCCACAAAGCGTGATGGGAGGCTCTGGGTTATTTGCTCTCAAAAATAATAGATGTGTCAAAGATAACACAGAGCTTTTCAGGGAGTCTAATACCTATACAATTTATTTATCTTTTCTCAAGTGTTAAACCAACCCTTCCATTTGAAATTCTGAGAGCAGAACATCTAATGAGAGATGCCCAGGCAAGTGTCTGTAGCCTACTTACAGAATCCTTAGTCAACTAATATGGGGAGCCCGGTGAGTAGCATGGCATGGGGATAGCTGAGCCTGCATCTTCATGAGCCTGTGGGAGGGCAGGAAGCTACATGTACATTTTTCTGCACACGTGTGAGAAGCCGGAGGTCAGCCTTGAATGTTCTCAGATACTGTCCACTTCGGGATGGGAAACAGGGTCTTTTGTTGGCCAGGAGCTTATCCAGGTTAGGTTGGCTGGGAAGAGAGCCAGGGACGAGTGCTGAGATTATATTACAAGCCCACTCTAGCATGCCTGGCTTTTTAATGTGGGTTCTAGGAAGTGAACTCAGTTCCCCATGCTTGTATAATGAGCATTTTACCAAACACGCTTCTCCTTTTTTGAATTTTCTTGTTCAGGTGATTGTGCTGTGGTTTGAGAAGATAGGAGGAGTCAGTGGTCCAGTGAAAGACCACAAGATACTCTCTGTGGTCTTTACCTCTATTTTGAAAGACTGAAAGTATTTTACAGCATTAAACAAACAGAATGCATATTCCAGATACACTGGTGCTTGGAAGGCCTGTCAGTCATGAGGGCATCATGTAGACCAGCACAGGGTGAGGGACCAGGGGCCACTTTATCTAAAGAGATTGTGGCAAGATATCCCCAAGCAGTGGGCAGGGAACTGCTTCCTCTGAAGCACCTCTCTGCCTGGTGCTTGCTGATGGTGTCTGGACAGCTTGTGATAGAGTGGCTAACATGGGAGAGATGCTCAACTGTCTTTTGATTGGCATCCAATAGTACACTGTATCTGTGATCGCTAGAATCCAAATGCAAAGGGCTAAGTCTGATCTGGATGCTCAGGGTGGTCCAGAGTACCCATATTCCAAAGGAGCATCAGAAAAAGTCAGACTTGCCATCCAATGGAAAAGTAACATAAGCAGCAAAGGTTCAAGAGTTGCTGAAATAAGACTCTCTCTCTCTCTCTCTCTCTCTCTCTCTCTCTCTGCTTGTGAATGTGCATATGCATCCATACACATGTATGCATAAGTGCACATGTGAAAAGAACATGACTATGTATGGAGAGACCATGTGGCCTACATGTCCCCCAAATTCAAGGGGTCATGTCATTCTTTGTGATATTGGTTAAGTCCCAGAGATCTATCTTAGGCCACCAAGCAGGAGATCCTGCAAATCCAAGGTCTTGCTGCACAGCCAGTGGCAGGTAAGAGTCTGGGAGAAGGTAGTCAACTGTAGAGTCAGCCAGGAGCCAGGCACGGCTGCACCAAAGAAACCAGCAGAGGAAGGACAGGAATGGCCAAGGAACCCAGAGAACCAGCAGGGGTGAGGCTGGAAGGAGGCTTCTTGTCACCACAGCTACATATGGTTCCCAGATGTGAGACCCTCTGTCCTCTTCAGTTGCCTCCCTCCACCTCTCTCCTGTCACAGGCATCCCTCAAGCATTCTGGGAGAATAGTGCTCGCAGTGCATGTGTAAGGCAGCTGTGGTGTGTGAGCTGTATAGATCTTCTGTGTGTTTGAGCTAATGCTTCCAGAGCAACACAAGGGCAGACACTGCGTGTTGACACTGAGTATGTCCTCATGCAAGCAGTGTGAGGGCATGCTCCTTGGGGCCGAGGAGAAATCCAGCATAACCTACTGTGTGCACGGGGTCCTGGGGCTTCTGAATTCCCACAAGAGACTCAAACAAGAGCTGTTGGGTTTCTCTAGCATGACTCAGAATATGTACAAGGTCACCAGACAGTGGACCTGACCTCCAGATCTGCGCTTCCCTGTGAGTCCCCGAAATTGGACCCTTACCGTCTATTTTCAGTTGTTGATTTGTTTGTGTTTATGTCCCAGTGTTCCTGGTGGAGGTTAGAGAACAACCATCGGGAGTCAGTTCTCCCCTCCCACAGTGTAGTCCGTCCCAGGACCCAGGCTCACATCACCAGGCTTGGTGGCAAGATCCGAGACTCTAACCCTGTATGCTTTTATCTCCTTGCATACAAAAGTCACTCAGCAAATGCTCTGAGACTTGATGAAGTTGGCAGTTGAAGTTTTTAGTTTATATGTATTTGATGATGATGATGTGTGTGTGTGTGTGTGTGTGTGTGTGTGTGTGTGTGTGCATGTGTGGGGGAGACAAAAGGACAGCTTTTGGAAGCTGCTTCTTTCCTTCCATCCTGTGAGTCCCAGAGGCTGAGCGCAGGCCTTCGGGATGATGGCAGACACCTTTACTCACTGAGCACCCTCAACAACCCCAACTATCTATCTGGCTCTTGAGCAGAGGTTCTCTTTGCTCCCATGAAGTGCTCCAGACTTTTCTCTGTTCTGGTTCACTGCAGGACACAGGAGGGGCTGTAGACAGAGCCTGAGAAATGTCCCCTACTACAGCTCTTAGCGATGTGTGTCATATCGAGCCTGCACCCTCCTGCCTCACACAGTGTTGGAAATGTGTCTCTTTAGGGAGAAGAGTTTGTTCCATGCTTACTTCATCTGAGATAGGAGGATTGGAGTGTGCATGCTCAGAGGAGCTTTCCTTTGAGGCACATGCTGGGCCTGATTGCTGTGGCGGTGGAGTCTTGCTTTCCAGTCCCTTACTTCAAGACCATCTGTTTCCCAACAGAGACATGTCTCGCACACAGTTCCATCTATGACTCTGTCCCTCACACAGTCTTCTCCTGAAGCAAAACATCAGGATGTGATCAATGTTTGCAGGGGTCCAGTTCACCTGGAAGAGTCTGAGCTACAGGATCTGAATATGGTGCAAGGAGGTCTTCATATGATACACACCTGCAGGCACCCACATCCCCCTCTGACCGAATGATGGAGAGGATTCTTCACTTATTGTGGACGTAATACTCTGTCACTGTACAATCAAGAGCTTCTGATGTCTGCCATCCCACAGTGACAGTGACAGAAAGCAGAGCACCCTCTGGGTGCTCTGAAGAACTAAACCTGAAGCCTTCCTAGCCACAGTCACCACCTTCTCCTTGACCTCTCTTCTGTCCCCACTCCTGACATCCAGAGTCTCCCGGGTCCCATCACTGAGGACTCCTTCTCTTCATTTTTTAACAGAGAGGTGCAGATCAAGCTCCAGATGGGAGCCTTTAAACAAGAGAAACATCAGCAAGAGTGGCCTGACCAAGATCCCCAGGCTGCAGAGCTCTGGCAAAGTAACATACTTTAGAGGAGATGGTGAGAAAGAAGTGATATGTTCAGTTCTAGGCTCTGGACCTGTGGTTGGGACAAACTGGAGTGTTTTAACTACACCTTGGTGCTGTGAAACTGAAATGCCTGAGACTGGGTTCATTCATAAGTAACAGAAATTGATTTGTACCATTCTGGAGTTGGGAAGGTCAAGGTCAAGCTTATGGCAGGACATGATGTCTGCTGAGGGATGCTCATGCTTCTAAGATGGCTCTTGTCCTCAGAGCAGCCCATGGTGAAGGAACAGAATGTGAGGAGGTCAAGGGAGCTCGCGCTGCCACCCAGAGCCTGTCATGAGATGCTAACCCCATTCATAGTCACCTTCTAAAGGCCACCTCCCATCCCTACTGTGCCACCACCACCTTCAACCACAGCCCCAACATCAGCAATAAAGTCAACGGGCACATATGCCATGGCCACTGTTTGCCCAAATTTTCACCTTGAATCTTTCACACCTTCAGCTGACCCACCCTCAGGCTCACTATGAGCCAGCCTCTAGAGTGATAGTAGTCAGAGGTTTTCGAAAGCTGAACATTGCTACACAGATATGCCAGTGCAGCTGCTCAGTAGGTTGCTCTGACAAGGTGGGGGGGGCCTTTGTGCTGAGGGCTGAGGCTCTTTCTCCTACCTGGACCCTGGATGCAAGAATCAACTGTTCTAAGCTTCCCTGCAAGATCCCATACGTGGAAGACAGTGACCGATGAGAGAATGTAAGTCGGCACCTTGTCTCAGAGAACCCACACCCACACCTCTGGCCAGCGCAGAGTCTGCCTGCCTTGTGTATGCTGGGCCAATTACACAGTGACTCCAAATGAATGAAGATTCTGCTTAATATTTTTAGTAATGATAACACTTAGCAGAAAAGAGCTTTTTAAGGCTCAGAGATGGAGAGCATGGAGTGGCATTTAGAGCAGAGATGTCAGACAGGATCTGCCGCAGCCCTGCTAAATGTCAAACATTTCATCCACAGAGAAAGTGGCTTGTTAGACATATTTTCCCCTAAACCTGATTAAAACGCAAAGTGCCTTTTGCATATTCGTTTCTGTTTTATGTGATGTTAGCTGTGTAGGAAAGAAACAGAGAGGAGGGAGGCTGGGAAAGCCTAGGAGGGCTGGAGGCAGTGGCAGAGGTGTTCACACAGATGAAGTTAAAAACAGCCAGCTTGGGGGCCCACAGGGGACAGCAGATCTTTGAGCAGAATAAATACTTTGGATGGGTCAAGGCAGCAGAAGCCTGCTAGGCGTGTGAGCTGGAGTGTGAGGCTCGGGATGATTGGCTGACCGGCTCTCTCTGGAGCTGTGGAGCCCCCAAGGGGAGCTGTGCTTATGCTGAAGAATAAGTGCAGATGGCAGGCAGAGTCCCCTCCGGCTCCGCTGCCGAGATCTCAGGACAAGTACCACTGTGGTCGCTCTGGTGACATCACACAGGCCAGGGAGGATGAGGGGAAATGGAGGCACTGGCCACAGCTACTGAGAAGGTAGGCATAGCACACGGTGTGGGAGTGTAGCCTCTTAGAATCAGATCTCTGCAGCTGCACAAGCTCCATCCTTCACCTAGACAGTAACTGCTTGTGGATGCTGTTGCCACGCCCGGAACCAGTGTCAGCCTTTGAAAACCATGAAGGTAACAGTAGCTTCTGATTTCAGATGTCAGTTGCCTACCAAAGTGTGTGGTCAGTGCCAGGACTTAAATCCCATCAGTTGGCAAGAAGTGGCTTCTCAGAAAGATCAACATACACACACAAACACACACATGCACACACTCACACATACAAACACACACACTCACACATGCATACACTCACACATCAAACACACACATACACATACACACACATGCACACACTCACACATGTACACACTCACACATACAAATGCACACATACACACACACACATACACACACACACACGACATACACACACACTGGCACACGCACATGCACACACTCGAACATGCCTTAGCACAGGCCACCATGTGACCAATCATTGATGACTGAGTGGTTTAAACCACAGAAATTTGTTCCTCACATTTCTGAAAGCTGAAAGCCCAAGGTCAAAGTTCTGGAAGTTTCTTTTGTGTGAGTGTGCATGCATGTGTGAATAGTGGGCACACAAATGTTGGGACCAGAGATCAACCTTGGATCACTCCTCAGGAGCCCCACATGCTTTTTAAGATATGATTTCTCCCTGGCCAGGAACTGGCTGGTCATTGAGCTTCAGGGATCTGCTGGCTCCCCCTCTGCCCTTGGGCAGATTACAGGTGTGTGCAGAACCATGCCCAGCTTTTTAAAATGTCAGTCCTGGGGATCAAACTCAGGTGTTCATGTTTGTAAGGCAAGCACTTTACCAGCTGAGCCATCCACACCCAGATTCTGCTACATGTTAATGAGGATTTTCACCTGGTTTACATAGAGATGCTTTCTTGTTATGTGCTTCTGCCTGAGAAAGGAAGAGAAAGGGAAGAAGGAAGAGACCCTCTCTGTGTCTTTTGGTAATGATGACCTCTCATGGCCCTACCTGATGACTGCCCAAAGTTCCCAACACTAAATACCTTCAGGGGATGGTCTAAACATTGTGCCCACCACAGGTGTGCAAACACACACACATACACACATACACACACAGAGGAATGAACTCGCACACACCCCACAGACATTCTTAACACACTCCCAGGTCTACACATAGAGGACAAGCACTTTTGAATGCTACCAAGAAATTCCAGTGTTGTCAGCTTAGGCAAGTACTGCAAAGTACATGAAGACAGTCACCCAGAGGCCCTGCATGAACACCACATTAGAAGTTAGGTCCTCATGAAAACAAGCAGAGAATTCCTCCAGGGTCCTATGTCCCACTCGCTCAGGCCATTCACAGATGCTCTATGCAAAGAAAACAGCAGTTGTCAATATAATGCCTTTCACTACTGATCCCAAGCCAGAGCAGGCAGGGGCAGCAGGTGGAGTTATGCAAATGGCCTTACTCCCTACCTGAGATGAGCGGCAGGCCACTGCTTCCTGCGTTTGTGATACTCCCATCTATTCCCATCTACGACTGTCTTTAGTGCATCCTCCCAGGAAATTGGGCATTTTTATGCCCTGTGATTTTTGATGTGGAAATCACCCCTGTGCTCTCATGTTACATTAAGAGGTAAAATGATATGCGAGGTGCCAGCTGGATGGAATTCGGAGGCTGTGAATGCGAGCAGGAGATGGGACTTTCTAAACTGCCGAACTGTGGCTCTGCATATGTGGCACCAGCTAATAATACCTCTTAAATGGGATTTTAAATTTAACTTAAAAATGAGAGTCCCCCAGCATACAATCAAATACACAAGGAAAGATCTGACAGTAAGCTGCTATCATCGGGTTATTTGGTCTGTGCCTGTGATTAAGCCCCTTTGGCAATGAGAGTCTGGATTGGTTTCTTCACCTCTGGTGTTTCTTCAGCTCACTTTTCTCCTTGGAATAATTTAATTTTTTTTTTTTAAAGGACAATGGCCATTCCTACATTTCTTTGCTGGTGTGTGTGTGTGTGTGTGTGTGTGTGTGTGTGTGTGTGTGTGTGTGTGTGTGTGTGTTTTAGTGGCTTCAGAGAAAACTCAAATGCTGAATTGATTTTCTAGAAGCTTCTTCTCTGAGATTCATTTGTGTGCCGTTCTGATTGGCTGCCAAAAAGAACACATCTGCTTTATTATTCAATGGCAGAGACACTTAGTACAGACAATATTAAGACATAGGTGGGCACTGGAGAAATAACGCAGAGCCTAAGAGCCTTTGTTGTTCTTGTTGAGGGCCTGGGGTTCAGTTCCCAGCACTCACAACCACCTAGCACTCCAGATCCGGGGATCTGATGTCCTCTTCTAGCCCCCTAGGGCATCTGTATACATTTATACTGACATGATATGGGACAGAAAAATGACTAAAATGAAGGGACATTTCTTTTGTCACTAATCTTATTCTGAAAAAAAAAATGTATGAATTTAGCTTTCTGTATATTGTGTTAGGTTTTAGTCTCTTGTCAGTTTCTGCAGTGATCCATGACAATGCCTAGTTGTGAACTGAAAGTATCCAAAAGGAAGATGGGGCCCCACAATGACGATATCACATGGACTATGACAAAGGCACCAGGCTGACAAACACCAACCAAAGATCAGATTTGGACTACAAACTGCTCAGGATATTTTCAAGGTGGCTAGCTGAGATGAACCAGCTTCACAGACTACTCTAGCCAGGACCTGAGACAAACTGTATACTTTCCTGCTATGCAGAGACTGGATAACAAATGATATAGCCACACATTTCAGGACTTGACAATCAATAACACTTTTCAGGATCCCCTAAAGATGCCGTCACTCCCCCCCCAGACAGCAGGAAGTAAATTTAAGAACAAGATGCCCACATTCCCAAGAGGTGGGGTAGGTGGGTTTTGGTTTTTTAATGGGTTATGGATGATTGTTGTTGCTTAGAGTAACTGGTGAAAAATTGTTACTGGTTATGGTTAGAAAAAAAGCTAAATAAGACAAATTAGACTTAGAGTTCTTGTTAAAAAAAGAATAAGAAAAGAAAAAAAAGGGATACAGATATAATAGGATATAAGGGTATATTATTGAATCTACTTAAAAAAATTACTAGCTTTAAATATTTTACATTGGATTTGATTTTTTGTATATTGTTTACAAATTGTGTATATTGATATAAGGTTGAGATTAATTTTGTCACTGTACATATATTCCTGTTTGTTCAATGCATTATATAATTGCTAGTCCAGGCAAGTTATTATTACCAATTAATTAAGATATAAAGGAATGCAAGTTAGTATTTAGACATTACAATCAAACTTACAGTCATATTAGATATGTTTTCAAGATCAGATATATTTTAGTTGGACAGGTCTTCTTCTTCAAGCACTTCAGAGATCCATAGAATATGGCATTTAAGAAATTTCAAAAACATAGGTTATTATTTTTTTGACAATAGGACATCTGCTCCTGGCAGCACCAATCTACTTCAGAGAAGATTATGGATATCATGGAAACTCCTCCATATGAGTTGACCGTCTTTGTGACAAAAGTCAGCCACTGGGCAAGAATGTACTCTTACCGTGACTACTGACAATATGATATTCAAAATGGACAAACGGCAGAAACACACAAAAGAATTGCAGAACCTTGCCAAGACAAGGGAAAAAGGACTTTGGGAATATCCTGCTGCCCAGAGAAGTCTTTCAGACATGCGAGGCCTGTAGGCCGAAGATGGATGCTTCAACAACACAGAAGAACTTTGGGTGACTGTCCAGGCAGCCAGCTGTTTCATTTCTTACATTTTTGGAAGTTGCTATTTGCTTAATATTATTTCCTTCTTGGGTCTTTGAGGAATTTGAAGATGAGATAGTTATAGTTATCTAGTGACAGTTTTAGAAAAAGAAAGTTAAAGTAAGTTTAAGAGACATCAAAATATAGTTTTTAGTTAGTTACAAGTTAGATACAAAGTGGATAAGGTACAATCCTTTGGACTCACCAAAATAGGATAAATAGTGGAATACTTTCTTCAAATCTGTCATTTGTTAATGAACTGGACATTCCTTATGTAATTGTTGTCTGTATATTATTGTATATAATTATTGTACCTATTGTATATGGTCTTTCCTATGTTAGTTATAACTTTCTTTTTTATTTTTGACACAAAATGGGATATGTGGATATATATTACATATTTAATAAAACCTGAATACTGGGGAGAGAGTTCCCAGTCAAATCCTAGGCAGACAGCTCAGGAAATTATTAAACCTTGAATACAAAGATAAACAGCTGAGTCAGTCACACACACCTTTAATCCCAGCACAGTGAAAGCCAGGAATGGTGACCTCCACCCTTAATCCCTTAACTCCAGAGACAGAACTTCTGTTTCTGTGAGAGTTCAAGGCTACAGGCCTTTAATCCTAACCTAGATAGATATAGAAGGGCTTGTAGAAACCCAGAGAGAACAGAAGCAACTGGGAGAAGCAGCTGGCAACCAGGACCAAGCCTGAGGATGTTGCAAGATGGCTAGGTGAGAACTGACTGTGGTGCTTCCTCTCTGATAGTTCAGCCTCCCCTGATTATTGGCTCTGAGTCTCATTTGTGATACTACATTAACATAAATTTTACAAGTTTTAAGCCAGGTGGTGGTGGCACATGCCTTTAATCTCAGCACTTGGGACACAGAGGCAGGCAGATATAAGTGAGTTAGGGTTAGGGTTAGGGTTAGGGTTAGGGTAGGGTTAGGGTCTACTAAGTGAGTTCCAGGACTGTTAGTCCAGACAGAGAAACCCTGTCTCAAAAAAACAAATAATAATAATAATACTGGAAGTTTTTAAAATAGTAAAACAGGTGATGCTCCAGAAGACATAACAGAAGGGGACAGCTCATGGACACAGACCACACTGAACATGGTCGTACACTCTGACCCTAAGCTCCGGATGCCATAGTCTGCAGCAATCAGGCCGTTCTTTCTTCCAGCTCTTTCTCTGGTGAAAAGTGAAGGCGTCATGCTATGCTGTGCTGTGCTGTGACTCCTCAGCCTCCTCTTATTTATTGCCTACACCATGTCTAGCTTCTTCATGTTTCTTCTCACATGAGTTGTCCCAGACTAAAACATGTGGTCTGAGCTTCCAGCCACTCTCTAAACAAGTATAAAAACTGTTTTTTCCTTGTTTGGGAGATTTGTCTGAAGGCTTTCCTTCAAGTTTCCCCAGGATATCCCACCCTGGGGCAGTGATCTCTTGCTGATTTTAAGTTATTTCTCTTAAAGTGTATTGATTTTATGTTTAATTATGTGTATTATGTTTGGGGGGCTGTATGCACTTGAGTACGGGAAGCTGGGAGATTGGGTCCCTTGAATCTGGAGCTGATTGTAAGCTGCCTAATAATGGTGCTGGCAACTGAACTCAGATCCATGTGACATCAGCCAGTGCCATTGGCCTCTGATGTGTCTGTGTGTCCACTCCCACCTGTCCCTCTTAATTAGCGTTGTCCAGGCTCTCCAGGGGAGCCTTTTCTTTCTTTAAGACCCCATCATGCTCTCTGGTATGATGTGCTGTCTCTTTCAAGTGCCTTCCCACAGCAAGACCCAATCGTGAATCTCATGGTCACTACCCTCTCTCTCCTAATATGGCTCCTTCCTGAAGAGCAACTTCCTGCCAGCTCGTTTTCAAACCAGACCCTCTTCTCTCACTAAGGATCTACAGCTGCTGTCACCCCAGCATCAGGAGATGTGCAGAGGGGTGAGGAGATAAGCCATACATCTTTACCCTCCTTGTCCCTTCTTTGCAGAGGCCCCTTGAAGCATGATCCTAATAGTCTTATTAACAAAGACCTAGAGTCAGATATCAGAGTGAAAGCTGAAAGATCAGAGAAGCAAAGGAAGAGCCACAGTCACTTCTTACCTCTAGACTGAGAGGGGCTAATCCTGTCTCCACCTCCCCAGTGCTGAGATCGATTAAAGGTATGTGCCACCACTGCCTGGCTTTCTTTCTCTTTTATTAGACTCATTAAATTTTGTGTAGTCCAGGGTGCCCTTGAACTCCTGGTCTCCCTGCTTCCTCCTCCCAAGTGCTGGATTAAAGACTTATGCCACCACTGCCTGGCCTCTGTGGTTAACTAGGGGCTAACTTCATCCTCTGATCTCTAGGTAAGCTTCATGAGTCAGAACACAAACAAAATATTACACACCAGTCCCTGTCACCTCCTTTGCCGGGCCCTGGCTGAGGCTAGAACCCACATAGTCAATTCATACAACTCTACAAAACTGTCCCTGGCAACATTTTAAAATTGTACAGTCTCTACTGTGCATTGGACATCAAGTAATTCTTTCAGGCCGCCAAGTCTTTTCTACTTCCCAAGGTGTGTCTGTTGCCTGTAGATGTTCAAACATCCTTTTTTGTGGGCACCAGGGAGCAAGCCTCTCCTTTTATCTTATGGTTCTGCTGAGACCTCAGAATCGTCCCCAAGGTCCTTTGTGTACAGCCTGCAAACATTAATATGAAGAGAATCACACAACTTTCTAGGCAAAGACAGAATAATGTGGCATTGGAGACAGAAGTCCCAGACAGCAACATTAGCACATCCGCAGGTATCTGCTTGCTCCGAAAAAGTGTCCTCTCTACCATGACCACAGTGGCCTTTCTCTTGGGAATACCATGTATCCTGAAGCCAGGTTGTATCTGGGGTATGTGTCACATCCACCTGGTAGCAGAGGCCGAGGGCTTCCAACCATATCACCTCCTCACTTGTGGTGACATGTTACATATTTAATAAAACCTGGAATATCAAGAGATCAACCCACAGTCAAACCAGGCAGAGGTAGCGCTTTTTATTAGTCCCATCACTTGGGAGATTGCTCTGGATCTCCGGGAGTTTCAGGGATAGCAGAGCAGTGGTAACTCACACTTTTTCCCCAGCATGGGGATCCAGAGGATCTCTGTGAGTACAAGGCCAAACAGCCAGGCAGTGAGGACACGAAACTTTAATCCTAGCATGGGAAAAGCCAGGAGTGGTGACCTATGCCTTTAATCCCTTAACTCCAGAGACAAAGATCTTTCTGTGTCTCTGAGTTCAAGGCTAACTACCAAGATAGAGTAGTTCACGACTTTAATCTTAATCAGGATGGGATACAGCTGGGCGAAGAAGGTATTTAAGGCAGGCTTGAGGAAACAGCTGGCATCATTAGAAGCAACCAGGAGCGAGGCTGAGGAAGCTGAAGACAGCTGGGTGAGATTTGACTGGGTGACATTTGATATTTCAGCCGTTCCCCAGTATCTGGCTCTGAGTTTCTTTTAATACAACTAAAATTCATGCAACACTCACCCTTCAGAGGAGCCAATGACAGTTGGAGCTATTTGATGACTTGGAAGATAGATCACCTCAGAGATGTACCTCTGGGGTTTTATCTTGATAGCATTATCAAGGAGAGACCTGTCCACTGTGGGTGGCAACAGTCCCTAGATGAGATCCTGAACTCTATAAACGGAGCTGTTCCCCAACATGCAGTTATCATTCTCTACTTCTTGACTATGGATTTGACGCAATCAGCTGCTTCAGGCTCCTGCACACTCACTGGGGATGTGTCTGCTGTAGAGATTCACAGCCTTGAAGTGTGAACCAAAATAAACTTCCTCCCATTCACTTTTGTCCTGGGCATTTTATCAGAACCTCAGGAAAAACAAAACAAAACAAAGACGAACTCTGAAAGCAACAGCTCAATCAGTCAATTGGCCAAGCTTAAGGGTTGGAGGAGTGGAAATGGATTGGGCTGGGCACTGAGGTGCGGCACACAACCATCTCCATCTGCTTTAGAAACATGGTGATCCTGAAGACAGGACAGGGCTCAGGATGCTACCTCCCTGTTGGGCACTGAGAAAAGGTGGCACAGGGATCTCCTCCATCAGCCTCTCCATCCCTCTCTGTCTTCAACACTGATTATCAGCATTGGACTGGATCCAATATGTTTTCCTTCTCTGTATCTTGGGATGTTTGGTTTCTTTAAAATCTTGCTTGCCAGCAGGGACTAGCCTTCCAAGGCTGGTATGGGATATCCCTACATGGAAGAGTCTTTCACATACAAGCTACCTCCTTCTTTAATGTTTTTTTTCCTGGCATTCTTGGGGCTCATTCCTTTGTGATCCTCAGCAATTGTTGAGAGTTTAGGAATACACCTGCTTTGTTAATGACAGTCCCATACAGCATCCAACAACCAAAAGGCAGCAGTGCTTTACAGTCAGAGGTTGACAGAAACTGAGATAGATCATCCTTGCCCACCACCACACACACACTCTGCCTGGCCTGGCTCTCATTACATCTGTGACTGACTCCAGCACCTGGGTGGCTCTTCAAGGCATGATACTGTGGTGGAATGTTCTCTGTATGCTGAAAATAAAGGACTGTTTTGGCCTATGCACAGCACTGTAGAAGTGGGTAGAGAATCAGAGGACAGACAGGTAGAAGGAGGGTGGAGTTAGTCAGTCTCCATTCGACCCCCGAAGAAGAATCATGTAAGAGATACAGGTGAGCCACGGGCTGGGACACATGGCTGACAGATTAATAGAAATGGGTTGAATTAAGATGAAAGAGCTAGCTAGTAATGTGCTTGAAACATAGGTCAAACAGTATTAAGTTAATATAAGTGTCTGATCCATTTCTTTGGGGGAAAAAGCCGCTGCGGACCAGGTTTCAAACCTCCAGGCCCAAACGGGCCGGGGAAAACTTTTTACAACATGATACTGATGAGAAGAAACTGGTCCTTTAGTGAAGGGGCCCAGAGTGGCTCTTTTGAGAAAGCCCTCGCTAGAGGCCAGGAGTACAGAGGAGAGTCCTGGCTCTAGTTTGTTGTTTCCCAAAGGTTCCCCTGCTTGGGCAGGCTCATTCGTACCTAGGATAGGTTCTTTAAAAGGCCAGAGATGAGCCTGATGGAGCCCTGATTTCCCAGGACCCCTCTTGCTATTTATGTAGTTCTCATTCTCTCTCTCTCTCTCTCCATCTTTCCCGCTTCTTCTTCCTTTCATTCTTAAGCTCTATTTTAAATCTATAATATGGGTTTTCCTTAAAAACTCACCCTATTCAGTCTGATTAATTTCATACTTCAAATTCTGTAGAAAAGAACACAAAAACCATGGGCTCAAGGCAACTTTGTGGTTAGTCAGTTTTGCTGTCTAATCTGAGACCTTGGACCCTGAAAAAGGTCTGTCATTCTCAATGACATTCTATAATTCCTGTGTCATCCCACCCCTGTGTGGTGTGACATATCCCTGTGTGCTGGGCCTCTGGGTGGTGGGACCTGGATCTGCCCTGGGTGCTATACTCTTAGGAAACCTGAGTGATCAGATCCTCAGTGGTTTCAGACTCTGCTTATTCAGCCACCTCCATGGAAAAAAGTCCCACAAACACAACTGACATTAAGGCTAGTGTCTCTTGTAGCCTCTGGATCCATCGTGTTGGAAGGCCTTCCATACTGTGACTTTCACTCTGCCCTGAGACCATCACACTCAGTGACTATCACACACATAGTCACACTCTCTGTCCTCTGAAATCCAGCTCTTCAGCCCCACGTTCACACCAGCATTATTGAAGTAACATGGCCACTCTCTGGCTCCCTAAACACATGCAGACATAATGTTTGGTTCTGGTACCACTAGCTATGAACAGAGAGAGCAGAATGCTGGGATTAATGAACTCAGAGATTCCTCCTGCACCTGCAGAGCTCTGCTTTACCTTTCTGGGGGTTGGAAGGATGCCCCCAGAGCAAGCACCCCCATTGCAGGCTGACTTTGGGGAACTGTACCACTTGCCTGAGGATGCACAGCTGCTCAGCAGCCCTGCCAGGATCCACATCTGTATCTCTTTCAGCCGAGTAATACTTCCTTAGCTCCCATTTGTGGTCTTTAATTTGTTTTTCCAAATTTGCATATACAAATCTAAGCAAGAAGGGTGATGAGGGCTGAAAAACACCCCATTATCTTTTGTCAAGCTAGACACAAGAGCTCTGCTGGCACCAGCATGAGCCACAGAGATTCTTCCATAGCCTGATGAAAGCGCATGTGGCTGCTGGGCTAGCCTAAGGTCTTTACAGGCAGTACTGGGAACATTCCATGTGATCTCACCACAGCTACCCACTGGTGTGGTTCAAGGGGGGTGGGTGCTGCCTGGAGGAGTAGAGATCACTGTGTGATCTGAGAGGGTCCTAGACTTCCCCTGCATTGGGTGCCAAGGAAGACACCAGGGAATCCATGTCCCTGGAGTGGAGAAGGATGGGAAGGGGAAACCATGGGAGGGGAAAGCCATGGGAGAGGATGCCATGGAGGGGCAGCTATGGGAAAGGGAAGCCATGAGAGGGAGCAGCCATGGAGGAGGCAACCATGGAAGGGGCAGCCATGGAGAGGGTCTGTGAGATCAAAGGTGGTATTTGAAGCTGGGAAGGAAGAATTTATTGCTGGTGAGCAGCCACAAAGGAGTGGTTCCTGAGCCCTCCAAAGATGGAAGAGCTGTAACTGTGACAGAGACACACAACATCTCAAAAAAGGATCTCAAAGCAGGAGAGCAAAGACAGCCATTGAAAGATCAAGAGCAGCATCCAGGCCAGGGGGTCAACACTCCAGTTCTAATAGCTAGAGCACTTCGAGGGGAGTGTCTGGAACCCCAGAAGTCTTCCACAGATGCAAGGTGCAGAGTGATTGACATGCAAAGTACCCTGGCTCCAGCTGTTCAGACACATCTATAGGGACCCTCGCCTGCCCTCTCTATCTGTGGGTGATGGGTGTTTCTGGAAAGACACCAATGCTCCAGATGGGAACAGCCAGTTTAAACGCTCTGCTTCTAAATCTGGGGAGATACAGCGTCTCATCATTAAAGATTCATTTAGACTTATCTTAATAGGAAACAATATAACTCAGCTGGACCCATACATGACAAATGGCCTTCCCTCAAGAGAAATCTTAAGGCAAGAGACAGGGCTCTCCATCACTGCATTCCACTGTGAATTTCCATGGCTGACAGTGCCTTCCTTGTGATGTTCAAAGCAATGAGTGCTCACATGCTGTCCATCCGTCTGAGGTACCACAGACAGACAGTGGAGTCTGAGCTTCTCAGACACTGGATCATGTGGTAGCAGCTGGGAAGAGTAAGTCAGACAGAGGCGTGTAGCTCCCTTCGGTTCTAAGAGTGGGAAATCCTGAAAGCAAAGGAGGGGTGGACAGAAAGAGGTCCTGAGACAGAAAGAGGACCTTCCACCGTGAAAGAATCCTACCTTTAAAGGTTGTGAGGATCCTGGGTTCCTGTGTTCTCAGGCTCAACAACAACAGCATGGTGGTTTTGTGTAAAATATACAGAATCTAGGGTTCATGGAGACTGGACTTCAACATATGCTCCTCTTATTTATAACAGTGTCAGGACAGCATGTGTAGAGATCGGTCTTGACTTTGTCCTTAAAAAGTGATGACACTTTGAGGACCCAATTTTATTCTCTACAATAAGGAGAAAGACAACTCTCCAACTCCACAGGCTTATTATTATGTCTCAGTAAGATAACACAGAAAGCATTTGAGCAGTACCCAACACCATCCACAGTGCCAATAAGAACTCAAGGGTCTTGGGGGTGTGGCACATAGATCCCGGGACTAAAAATTTTAGTCTAGTTAAGGTCAGATTTAATGAAAGTTCAAAATGCCTAGTTTACAATAGGCCCGGGTCATGTCACACCTGCAAAGTGAGCTTTATCCCATATTTGGAAGCTGACTGTCTATCTGCCTGAACTTGTGACTAAATACTTGAGTGCCTGGAATGATCTCCAACCACAGAGAGTATGTGATGGCCAGTTTGACTCCAAAATAGAGTCATTTGTGAAAAGCAAAACATAATTAAGAAGATGTAACCACCAGACTGGCTTGTGGTCATTTTCCTGATTGGTGATTGAATGGGAGGGCCCAGCCCACTGTAAGAGGTACTGCCCCTGGGCTGGTTGTCCTGAATGCTAGATAGCAGGTAGAGCAAACTATGGAGAGAAAGCCAGTAAGCAGCAATCCTCCATGGCTTCTGCTTCAGCTACTGCCTCCAGGTTCCTGCCTTGAGTTCCTATTCTGACCTTCCTGGAAGAGTTTTCTGCATACACTATACTGAGAAATAAATCCTTTCCTCCCCAAGATGTTATGGCCACATTTGTTATGACAGCATAGAACCTAAGACAGAGTAGAAGCATGCTTGTCCACCCACACGGTGAGTAATTTTTCAGGTTCTACCACTTGTCTTTTTCTCTTAGAGTTCAGGCTCAGGCAGCAGGAGCCCACCATGGATGGAAGGGAGGGAGGCTTCCTGCTGATTGGGTCTATTGCTCACCTATCCCTCTGGGCTCAGGAGAGCGCTTTGCCTCCAGTCACTGGGGATAAGACCAGTGAGGAGAGCTTGAACAAAAGCCAATTCAATGGAAGTTCAAAATGCCTTCTATATACACAATCTCATGTGCATATAGTGTCAGATGCATAGGAGTTTCAAAGCAAGTTCTAAGGAAGAAAGTACAGAAACTTGACAGGCCTAAGTGTTTTCATTTGGATTCCATTGCTGTGATAAAACACCATGGCCACCAGCAGCTTGGGGAGGAAAGGGTTAATTGTACCTTGCAACTCTCAGGTTCCATTACTAGTGAAAGTCAGGGCAGGAAACCCAGATGGGAACCTGTAGTCAGGAACTGAAGCAGGGGCTGTGGAAAAGTGATACTTATTGGCTTACTCCTCATGACTGGGATCACTAGGCTCTCCTCTATATCCCAAGATTATTTGCACAGGGCTGGTACTACCCACGGTGGGCTAGGCCATCCAACATCAATCAAGAAAATCCCCGTAGATCTGCCTACAGGCCAATATGAGGAAAGCATTTTCTCAGTGTTCCCTGTTCTCAGATGACCTTACCTGTGTCAGGTTGTCAGAACAAGAGCAAACCTCCATACAAGGACTACTGACATTTTTTATAGAGTAACTTAGGAACACAGAGGAAGTGAACAGTTAAAAGATAGGAACCTGGAGAGAACCTGGCAGACAAAGGAAACATCAGGAGCAAAAATCCTGTGATAGGGGCCACAAGATGCCATTGAGATGCGGCAAATAGGTTAGTGTATGGAGCAGAAAACAACTAAGACATGAGCAATAATGAGAGACCAGAGAGAAGGAGAAGACAGGACTCTGGGGGCAATGAGTCTGACTGGTAATAGGAGGGGCAGTCATGTGGGTCTGAAAACCACCGAAGCCAAAGTTTAAAGGCCCAGATAAATGAGAGCCTTAGTGACATCTATCTCTGTGATAAATTCCCCGAGGGCAGGTTAAGGAGGGTTTATTTCAGCTGACAGTGCAAAGGGGACAGTCCATCATGGCGAGGAAGGCATAGCAAGACAGGTATGATGACAGGAAGAGGAGGCTGGCCGGTCACACTGTGGCCTCACTTCCTGAGCCAGAAATGTGGTGTTATTAAGACTCGAGGCCCAACCCCAGGGATTCACTTCAGCTATTGCTGTTTCAGTTCCTAAAGGTTCCAAAACTCTATCAAACAGTGTCACCAACAGGAGACCAAGTGCTCAAACATGAGTCTAGGTGGGGACATTTCATATTCAAACCACAGCAGCAGGGCATGTGAATCAAGCGGAGCTGATAGACAAAAAGCCCATTTGGTCTGACAGGGCAGATAAGTCTTCATGTTCCACCAGGCTTGAGGGTAAAAATAGAATAAAAAGAATCCTGTTGATCTGAGAGAAAATAGGATTTCCCACACAGATGCCTGAAACTTGACAGTAATGTGTAGGATGCACCCGAGCAGAGAACCTATATCTGGCCAGGACTCATGAAGGTGTCTCTGGATGCAAACTGAGATGGGGTGGAAACAAGTAGCCTCACTTCCAGGTCCCGCTAGACCCTGGGAGAGCTGGGGTTTCTTAAGCCCTTCAGGCAGGGCCTCGCTGTCTACACAGCAGAAGGGACGGCCTGGCCCTCCATCTCTCTTCAGCTCTGATCCACTTTCTCCTCTGTAAACCACGGAGGTTAACACTCTTCCCAGAAACAGCGGGTCTGCTGTTACACACGGTTATATTTCCGACCTAATTGAGGCAGTGGTTAGGAACTGAAGGCGAATTTACAGCACTTGTTAATCTATTGCCAGTCTTTAATTTTATAGACAGAAACCAGTTAGGAGTTAAGTTGTAAAAGTTCTCTAAGGATTCCAGGCCAACATACCACAGTTTCACAGCTTACACACAGGGGTGAGGAGGAGAGAGAGAGAAGCTGGGCAAAGTTCAACCCCAGGGGAGAAGTGCTTTAATTCACCTTACTTTTTAAATGTATCTTTGCATATGTCCCTGTTTATGCATGTATATATGAGTGTGCTGGTGCACACATCTGGGACACATAGATGTTCCTCAGATGCTTTTCAGCTTTTGTTTAAGACCAAGTCTCTCATTGGCTTGGAACACAGCCAAGTAGATGAGACACATTGGCCAACAAGCTCTGTGGTTTGAATGAGAGGTAATGCATAGTCTCAGGCATTTGAATACTTGGTCACCAGTTGGTGGAGCTGTTTGGAACATTTAGGAGTTGGGCATTGAGGTTTCAAAGCTATGTACTGCCCCCAGTGTATTCTTGGCGACCTTCCTGTTCCACTCACCATGAGTCACACACTTGCCTGTTGACATGTATCCATGCCTTGATGATGACTCTAACTCCCTGGAACCACAAGCCCTGCTGAGCCTTCTATAACTTGCCTTGGTCATGGTGTTTTACCATGACACTAGAAATAACTAACATTAAGCTCCAGGGTTTTTTCCACCTCACCATCACTGAGATGAGAGACATGGCTGATCATGCCTGGCATGTGTGTGGGCTAAGGAGATCAAATTCAGATTTAAACTTTTGCAAGCCAGGCACTTTACCAACTGAGTTGTCTCTCTAGCCCGGGCCCTTCCTTCTCAAATCACATCTCTGTACAGAAGGCGGCTGTACAGAGAGCTTTGAGACTACAGGACATCAGGGATGAGCATCCCTAAGTTTCACTCAGTAGTTCCACATGGCCACTCAGGAAGCTATCAGAACATATCTGGAGGTGTTGCAGGGCTTCAGTCACCTATCATTGTCAGAAGAGCTTCAGTGCACATGTGAGTCTGTCCTGTTGCTTGGGGCTGCATCTGCAATAGTTTGTGTGGGGTCAAATGCTATCTGATGAGGTGTGGTAAGGCTGCCAAGACATCACAATGACAGTAGACTCTGGGTAAATGCTGCTTTCAAAATCCATCTGGTCCATCACTGTTCCTTAGGAAAAGCCTGCCAGAGGGAACTAGCTGTTCATTGAGGCAAGACATGAGGTCAGCCTCCAAGCTTCCAAGTACCGAGTATGTCCCCAGTATATTCTACATGTTGCTTTCCTCTGTCCTTCAGATGTCTTTAAGGAATTTACTAATTCCTTAAGTTGGATCAAGAATGGTAGGCATCAGTTTTCCCTTCAAGATGCAATAGGCATGTGAAAATCTGAAGCATAGGGTAGTAGGGTAGCCAGTGGCCTGTGTAGATATTACCCTACATACAGACTCAGAAAAGCAAGGACTCCTAACACCTAAAGAGAGACAGGACTAGGGCCAAATAGGATCTCCCTGATGAGGGCACCTTGAAGCTAAGAGCATGACAGAAGAAAACGCAGTGTGTCTGGCATATCTAGGGATACCATCGTGAGACTGGGTCCTCTCTGACTGCCTCTGCAGCAGTCAGCCAGCAGAGGTGGTAGTTTATGCCAAGGCTGGTGTTCCAGGCTGTCCATGGGCACACCCTGAGGGAGCGGCTCACTTCTGCTCCAGGTCTCTAATCTTCAACACACTAGAGTTAGTTCTTAATGAAGTGTCAAGTCAGAGTCAGATACCATCGTTATGGTTTGCAAAACCTTAGCTGGAGATGTGGGCTGTATTGGTGTGATGTCACCTGCCCAGGGACTCCTAGGTCAAGCCTTTTAGAAAACCTAGAGGCTCCGAGCAGATGCTGCAGGGTATCTGTCCCTCCATCCCACCATAGACTGTTTCCTGTCTCCCATCACCGGCTTTCCCCTGTGCCTCCCACTATGGGTTGTTAGAACTAAGTTTTATGCTTTGTCAGAATAGGTCCCAGCTTAAGAACTTTTTAGACATAATTAACTTTTCTTATTTTTCTCCTCTGCCCCCCAGATCAGTCTCTCAGATTTCATCACTCAGCTATTCTCCTCTTTCTCCTTTAATTCACCTCTAATCTTTTCTTGAAGCCACGGGGCACTTAGGGAATTGATTCAATGAAGCCTCATCTGTGAACTCACAGTGACCACTGCCCCACGGTGGAAAATCAGTCTCAGTGCAGACATAGTTCAATTGAGACATGAAAACTCCTGAAAGCCGAGCCCATCAAGGAGTGCTAGAGAGGCCATTGACATGGAATATTTATAGCACAAGGAGAGATGTGACAGGAATTTTGGACTGAAAGAGAGGCAGCAAGGTACAGGCAATCCAATGTAAATCCCTTGTCATAAAACAGCTAGCATTATGGAAGGCTGATGCCACCACCCCTGGGACATGGGAAGTCACTGTTCCTGAGGTGCTTTTTCTGACACAATCCTTGCCCTTTTCTTGTCTATGAGTGTGAATTGACACACTTGTCCACACTGGTCCTTTTATATCTGGACCATCATGTCAATCACCATGTGACACAATCCACATTGAGAGTATGTCACAGTCCCCCCACCCAGGCCTTCATTGTCAGGCACAAAGATGGTGTAATAGTTACCTTCTTATTGCTGAGATAGAACATGACAAGCAACTAAAAAAGAAAGGTTTGATTTGGCTCCGAGTTTGAGGACACAGTCCATCACGGTGGGGGGGTGGGGTCTAGGTAGCAGGAGTGCGAGGCAGCTGCATCCGTGGCCTGTGAGATGGATACTGGAGCTCAGCTCACTTTCTCCTTTCTATGCAGTCCAGGTTCTGAGCCCATGAAATGGTGCTGCCCACAGTAACAGTAACAGTGAGTCTTCTATTGCTATAATACTAAAGTACTGTGACCAAAGGCAACGTAAATCAGAAGAAATAGTTTACTTTAGCTGACAATTTCAGAGCAAGATTTCTTAACAAAAGCAGGAGCAGCAAGCTGGATGACCACACTTTATCTGCACACAGGAAGCAGAGATAGAACAGGAAGAGGAATCTGTTGATAAACTCTTAAGGCACACCCTCAATGGCATACTTCCTCCTGCAGGTTCCACATACTAAAGGGTCCTGGGCCTGTAGGGGATGTTTCTTATCAAACCACTTTTAAACTGTTGCTCCCATATCCCATCAAGTAACAATGGATATGAATAATCATGGTTGGCTTCCATCTGTGTCACAGCAACCCTGCTGGAATGTAACTGTGGGGCACATGGGGTCAAATGCTTTAGTGTCTGTCTGGAAGAACAGAGTGATGGGATCTCTGTATACACGTTCTCTCACATGATTGCAGAACAGATGGGTTATAATAATCATGACTTATTTATCCATGCCCTGGATCATATGTCTGTTTTGCTTCATCTGTGATTAAACAGTACTTTCTGAAATCATAGACTCCTGACTGCAGAGAGGCTAAGCTTCAGCTATGGTCTGAATGTCTGTGACCCCCAAAATCATACATTATGGTATTTGGAGGTAGGGATTATAAGAAATGATGAAGTCACAAAGGTAGGGAATCAGGAACACAAAACGTGGGCATGTAAAGGGGACCCAGAGAGACAGCTTATTCCCTGAGGACACAGAGAGAAAGGATCATCTGTGAATCAAGAAACAGACCCTCATTAGATTTTGGATTTGCGGAATCTTGATCTTGATTTTCACCTTCCAGATTGCAGGAAATAAATCTCTACTTACTTGACATTCTACCTAGTTTAAGACCTTCTCTTTCTCCTTGTCTCTCTGCTTTCCTACTTTCTTTTTGGTGTGTGTGTGTCTGTGGGTGAGTGTGTGTGTCTGTGGGTGTGTGTATGTGTCTGTGGGTGTGTGTGAGTGTATGAGTGGGTGTATATATATGTGAGTGTGTGTGTGTGTGTGTGTGTGTGTGAGAAGATGACAGTGGTCTCTTTCTCAGTCACTCTTCACTTTGTGTACTGAGGCAGGTCTTCTCACCTAATCTATCAATCTGCCTTGTCTAGCTAACCAGCTTGCTTGAGGGACCTTGCAGTCTCTGCCTCCTTTGCAGTAAGATTACAGGTGGGTTACTATATGTACTCCAAATTTACTCAGGTACAAGAAACCTGCATTAAAGCTGAGCACCTCTGTAATGTGGGAATGTCTTTCTTTATGCTGTAAATATAATTCTTTTGAAAAAGGAACTGTTTTGGCCTATGGAGAGCATTGGAGCAATAGGCAGGAAATCGGAACATAGGTAGGAGGAGAGTGGAGCCAGACAGAGATAGATGTGATTGAGCCAACAGTCCAAGAAGAATCATGTAACAAAATAGGTAAGCCACAGGCCACGTGGCAGGACAATAATGGAAACGGATTGAATTAAGATGAAGGAGCTAGTTAGCAATGTGCCTGAGACATAGGCCAAGTAGAATGAAATTAATATGTGTCTGAGATATTTTTTGAGGAAAAGCAGTTGTGAGCAGGTCTGGACCTCTGGCCAGACAGGGCCAAAATCCTTGTACTACACCTCCACAGCCATTAAAGGGATTTTTTAAACAGCAGCTCAAACAAACCACAATGAACATCTTTACACATGCTTTAGCCATTTCAATGAACTCTTATTAACTATTTTAGTTTCTGCCCATCTATCTATTAAAAAGTTGCATAATTTGTATTAATTGTGAGAAAGCATGTATTTAAAATGACAGCTTATTAGCAAGAGATGAACTCATCTTGCTCAGTCATGGTTTTGACTGGTAAATGTATGTTTTCCATAAGGCCACACATCCAGCTCTATAAACTCCAGCCTGGTAGGTAGCAACTATGTTGAATGCCCACTCTTCCCCTCCAACACTGGCATGGAAGGATTGCCAGGGAAGAAAGACTTTGGGGTCTCCATTTTGTCATGAGGTTTGCAAAGATATTAATTCCTCGAAGAGAGAATGGTTGTGAGCCTGCCTCTGTGGACAGTGGGCAGATGTTCATCAGTGGCATTGTGTTTTTGTCTCTGGAGGCCTCTGATTGGAATCAAATCACTGCACTGAGAACGTTGTTCTGGGGAGGAAGGCATGTTCTATGCACAAAGAGCTATCTTAGCTACTTCAAGATGGTAACCACAGTGCCGCCCCGTAGCTGAGGTCTTTTGGGAGCATGTCCTTTGAATGCTGGACTCGTATATGAATCTTCTTTGTCATGGAACATGGACCTCTGGACACTTGCACAGCTCACAGCCTGTAGTCCCCACTCTCAGCCACCACTTCCTGGGGTGCCTGTGGCTGTGTCCCTGTTCCTTCTGGACAGGCCATCATCTCATGTCCCTTTCTCATTCTCTTTCCACCTCGCTACACTATTGATGAAAATGGAAGTGAAAAGCTGACGAGTTTTCTCAACCAGCACTGTAAGCACAAGGGCGTGGCTTCAGGTCCCCAGCACCCATTTAGAAAGTCAGGAGTGGCATTGAACTTCTGTAACCCCTGCACAGGGTTTTGGGCAGAGACAAGTAAGTCCTTGAAGGTTTTGGTCAGCCATCCTAGCTGAACCCATGAAATTCAGGTTCAATGAACCTGAGAAAATTCACCTCATATAGCTCTATTTCTTGAAGAGCATTGGAGTTTCAGATCCCAGCACCCACATGGGACAGATCATGGCTACCAGTCCCTCCAGATCCAGAGGATCCAGTCCCCTCTTTTGGCTTAGTCTGGCACCTGCATGTATTCACAAACACACAAATTAAAACAAATATAATTAAAATATATTGAGATAGAGAGTAATTGAAAAACAGACATCGAATGTTGACCTCAGATTTCCATATGCACATGCATCTGCACACATACACCCCCCCCCCCACACACACACACAAAGAAAGGAGGTTTAGATAATAAGTGCAGGTTTCATGCCGTACCCAAGATCTTTTTTCTAGGATCACATTGGTGATGCCACTTGTCCTCTATGTCTATACGTTCCAAGTTCCATGTCTGCAAGTTCAACCAACCACAGATCAAAAATATCCCCTACCCAGTGTATCCATACCAATTGGTAGACTTTTTCCCAATGTACCATACCAACAGATAGACTTTTTTCTGTCATTACTTTATAAACAATATAGTCTGAAAGCAATTCATATGCTGTTCTGGTTTGTCTACTGTTACTGTGACATATAGACCATAAGCAACTTGTGGAGGAGACGGAAAGGGTTTATTTTTTCTTATAACTTTCAAGTCACACTCCATCCTGAGGGAGTCAGGGCAGGCAATCAAGACAGGGACCTAGAGACAGGTACTAAAGCAGAGGTCATGGAAGAATACAGCTCGCTGGCTTTCTCCTTGTGGTTTATTCAGCTTGCTTTATTAGACAAACTAAGACCAACTTCCCAGGGCTGTCACCATCCACAGAGGTCTGGGCCCTCCCACACTAGTCATTAATCAAGAAAACACCCCACCATTATGCCCACAGCCTGAACAGATGAAAGCAGTTTCTCAATGGAGGTTCCCTCTTTACAGGTGACCCTAGCTCGTGTCAACTGACAAAACTAACTGGCACATGGGCATTAGATTGCACCAGGTCTTGCAGATAACCTGGAGATGGTTTAAAGAGCATGAGAGAACATGTCAAAGTTCTGTACAAACACTGCCCTTGACCATCTGCTGTTCTCCGTTTTGATTGGCAGTTGTTTGAGGTATTGAAATTGGAGACATCTGTACACAGGGAACTTGCAGTGCTCACAAGACTTTATATTGTATCTTCTGTCACTTATTCAACACTGACAAGTGAAGGGGGTTGCAAGAGAAGAAGCAGGAGGTGGGAGCCCCTGGCTGAGTGGCAGTCTGGGGTCTGGGAGAAGGTTGGTGTGCAGGTAGTGATAGGTAGGGAGGCAAAGACAGGGGATACATGGAAAAGCCAAGTCTAAAGAGGGGCTCCGAGTTCTTTGATCACAGCAAAGTGTCTGGCTTTTATTCAAAGTGCAATGAGATTGGCAGCACACTGTAGCAACTACAGGAAGAAAGAATATAAAGGAAGGCCAAAAGAAGCCAGAGGTCTGACTTTCCCTGAGCAAAAGAGAGATGATGAATAGGTCCAACTGCCTTGATCCTAGGAACATGCACCCAGCAGGTTCTACAGTGTGTGTGTGTGTGTGTGTGTGCAGGGGAACAGGGAGCCCCCAGGGAGCAGCTTGGATGCAGATGCTACACCAGCTGCAGTATACAATCCCCTTGTGTGGAGATAAGTAAGAAATTATAAAGCTCTTTTTTTTTTTTTTTTTTTTTTTCAGAATGAGTCGCTCCCATCATAATGAAGGCTGAAGTCTGGGTGGTGTTATTCTCGAAGAGAACTTGTTTCTGTCAGTGGTTTTTTACTAATTACCATAAGTACCGTCCATTTAGGATTTTGCCGTAATTCCAGTCCCTATTAGTGTGTAAGCGGTGCCTTATCTCTGCCGCAAGCTACTGTTTATTCATGGGATGAGACAGGACATCACGGGCTTTGTCACATCAAATAAATGCTTTTTGTATTACATTGTGTGCGGTAAGAATGGGCCAGAAGTGATTTGCCTAATAGGAAGTGCATTTGAAAGTGAATTTTGAATTGGAAAGAAAACTCACTTGTTTCTGCTCAGTGTGTATGACAGAGCATCTTATATTCCAACTTTTATGTTTTGAGATTTTTGCCTTAAGGAAATGTGAGCTGATTGGTGGGTGGAGACATCAGGGGGAGGGGCTCATTCACAGACAGCATTTCCAGGTCATGAGGGACAATGGTGGCCGCTGTCATTCTGCATTGAGTGGGCATCTCGTTGGCTGTCAGAGCCAGAAAAATCTCCATTTCTCACATTTCATCGACAAAGATGTCAGCTACCCAGCACGTCAAGTTGGAGTCATACGGAAATCAAGCTGGCATGTTTTGCAGAGCTTAACTGCCCAGGTGCCATTAGGATTCTGAGCAGGGCTTTTAGGAGCTACCCAATGGAACATCTGCAGGGACCCAGGGAAGATCACCTCTCTCCATCTAGGAGACACAGATGGAAGCAGACAGATGTTTCGAATGGAGATGGCCAGACTAATTTGCAGTTTCTAACTCTGCAGAGACACAATGTTCTGTCATTAAACATTCATTTAGGGCCATCTTCATCGGAAACAATGTAACAGAGCCACGAACCTAGATGACAAATGCTGCTTTCTGGACATAAAATATTAAAGTATAGCCTCTAACTTTTCTACATCTGATCTTTGGCAGAAGTACTTGGATAGGTTAAAGAAAATGACATCTCAAAGCTTACTCATGTAGACTCTTAGCAGGTGCTCACTTTGTGTTGAGCAACATGCCACAGGCAAAATGAAACTGATGACCCACAAGTCACAGTATAGCCACTGGAGAAGCCTCCAGAAAGATTGTGAGCATTTAAGAATAAATTCAAATAGGAGGTGGTGTAGTAAAAAGTTTCTGACCTGGACTAGCCCATAGATGGGCTGGAGGGATGGCTTAGAAGTTAAGAGCACTGGCTGTTCTTCCAGAGGATCCAGTTCAATTTCCAGCATCTATGTCTAACAGGTCACAGCTCCAGAGAATCTGACACCTCTGGTCTCCATGGGCACGTGTGTTTGTGTGCACATACCTGCTGCTGGATTATGTTTTAATATATTGTAAATATTTGTCATTCCTATTGATTTAATAAAGCACTGATTGGCCAGAAGGCAGACAGGAAGTATAGGTGGGGCTACCAGACTGAGAAAACTCTGAGAATAGGAAGGGCAAAGATGAGATGCCAGGCAGAAGCAGAGGAAAGAAGATAAAATGCTGCTCTGAGAAAAGGTACTAAGTCACTTGGCTAATTATGGATTAGTTTAAGAGTCAAGAGTTAGCAAGTTATATACCTGAGCCATAGGCCAGTAGCATTAATATAAGCCTTTGTGTAATTATTTGGGTTTAAGTGGTAGCAGGTCTTCAAGCAGATTCTAACCTCAGGGTAAGGCCAGAATATACAGTTCAGAAACCATTTACTAGACATACCCACACATATACAAGTACAAACAGCTGCATTCATG
The DNA here is from genome assembly GCA_004025045.1 of Sigmodon hispidus. Taxonomy (NCBI): domain Eukaryota; kingdom Metazoa; phylum Chordata; class Mammalia; order Rodentia; family Cricetidae; genus Sigmodon; species Sigmodon hispidus. The sequence continues at coordinate 50,573 of PVIH01008113.1, forward strand.
TACACATACCCATGTATACATAAATAGATATAAAAAGAATAAATTTAATTAAGCAGGATATGTCTTAATAAACAGTAGCCTTTCTGCTTAGATTTGGTTTAAAATAAATTATCGTTTTAAACTTCCACAAATGGTTGGACAATTTCTTTGCATGTTACCATGCCATTTTGAAAGCTTTGTACATGCATATACTCCATAAAATTCATTCTTATTCAAAGATCTTATTGTGTGACACTATTCTCAAAAGTGAACAAATGTCTATTTATCACAGTTAAGGAACTGAACACAGACCAAAATGATGATTTTACCTACATCCAACTTGGTGAAACATTTGGTTTGCTGGTATTATTTACAGGAGCATGGAAGAGGACAGACTTAACGAAAGTCATTGGTAAAGGCTCACAAAAGATAGAAGCCTGGATCTCTCGGGAAGACTTGCAGGCATCTCAACATGTTGACGTTCTCTAACAGTGCTGCTTAGATAACCCAGAGAGTATCTTGTGATTCTGGTAATACTTCAGGGACTTCCTGGGAGTTGTTAGTTGTTGACTCCTACATCTTATCTACCCTCCTTGAAGGATGAAATATTTCAATTCAGGAAATTGCTGCAGAACATATTTAATTAAAAACTAGTTCTATGACATCCAACTTTATCATTCTGGGCTCACAGGCTCAGAACAAACCTGCTTTTCCATGTTCTTTTCAATCATTTTGGAAACCTGCCAGTTTTCAAAAACAGTTCAGAGGTTTTTTGCATGAGTTATTTGCTGATGTTGTTTATAAGCAAAACTATAAATAAGTAGTACATTCATGACTTGGCTATAATTCAGCCCCCTAGTGAATCAGGTGTCTCTATTGTGGCAGGGTCTGGACTTCAAACATCAGAAGGGTCTGCCTCCTATCTTGCCAAGACTTAGTTCATATGTCTGTGTCTACTCCACATGTCTCCCTACCTGGTACAGCAAGAGTTTCATATTTATTGAGTTAAATTAAGATTTTGTTTTTTAAGTCTTTTTTACAAATAATTTGTTTAAATGATTGGCATAGAAAGAGTTTCTGGAATACAGTGCAATGAAGAACCTACACAGAGTTGATCAAGCCTTCACATGAGGGTCACAATGGGCATTTGACAAATATCAGCCAGGCATTGGGCTGGTGCCCCATTCCATAGTCTTGACTACCTTTGGGACTCTTCAGAGAGTATCAGTCAAACACCACTGACCAATAAGGTCTCTTAGGCAGGCAAGGTAAAACAACAACACTTCTTTAATAATTAAACAAATACAGCATAAACAACTACAACACACCTTTACATAGCTAAAGTAATATTCTACAACAGAAACAAATGCAACACATCTTTACATAGTTGAAGTAATATTCCACAACAGGACACTACTCTACTACTTAACCAACCATATGGACCTCCTAAAATGCCCTGTCTCTAGACACAGTCACATAGGGGTATAGGCTTCAGTCTATGAATTTCTGGAGAACCCTGCTCATTGCTTATTATCACTTTAGACAAATAAAACTAAAAACTACAGTATTATAAAATAATGGTTGTGTGATGTCATGTTAAACTTTTAACTTTGGCATTTTGAGGTGCGCATCTGAGGTATTTAGACCTACAAATGGACCACAAAAGCGTTAGTAACCAAAAGAAAGAGTACACTAGCTGCCTTCAAATGCCTCAGTGTTCCCATCTGTGGCTACTCCACATGTTTTTCTCATCCTCAAATAGCTAGTAGATCTCTGTGTTGTAGCTGCATGTGTCTAATAGAGTTCTACCTGATATGCCTGCTGCTGGCCTAGCTTCTCCTTAAATTGGGGTTTTGCTGGTACTTCACTGGCACACACACACTAATGCCACATTTTTTAAGGCTTGAGCATGGTTTCATTGCATGGCTCATAGCTAATCAGTGTTAGCACAGTATATTTTTTGCTACCCTTTCACATTTTGTTTATCTGTGCTGCTATATTTAAAGTGGGTCCTCTAGGCAGCCTGTTGATGTCTTGATCTTTGTTATTCTTCTGTCTTAGTTTGCTGAGGTTCCCACAATAAGATACCATAAACTGTAAGACTTATGAACAAGAAAATTTTCCTTCTTCCATAGGATTGTATTTCTTACTGAGACTAGGCTGCGGACAGTGTGTCAGGGCTGCTGTGAGAGCTCTCCTGCACATGTTGCAGGCCACTGATGCCTTCTTGAATTTTTATGCAGTAGAGAAAAAATAGTTCTCCAGGAATTCTCCAGTCCTGTTCATTAAGGCTCTACACTCAGTATCTAAATCACCTTTTAAAATTCTCAACTATTATATTTGGAAAGGAGCAAGATTCTAACACAATTTTCAAAATATTTTATTTTTATGTATGTGTACATGTGTCTACATGGCATGTGTAAATGAGTTCAGGTAGTGGTAGAGACCAAAGGAGGGCATCCAGTATCCTGGAGCAGGACTTTCAGGAAGCTGTGAGCCATCCATCATGGATGCTGGGACTCAACTTTGGTCCTCATTAAGTGTAATACATGATATTAACTGCTAAACTATCTTTCCCTCCCCTCTACATATGATTTTTAAGCAAATACAAGCTGCTTGTCCTTAACAGTGAAATCTCTGCCTTTTAATTTGTGTACTTACACCATTTACATTTAATGTGATTGCAGATAGGCTTAATTATGAGTCCATCAACTTGTCATTTGTGTTGTATTCGTGATGATTTTATTACTGTAGTGTGATTATGTTATGTTTCCTGTCATTTTAAATCATTGTCCTGCCTATGGGTTTAATAAAAGCTGATTGACCAAAAGGCAGATGGGAAATGTGAGCGGGGCTACCAGGCTAAAAAAACTGGGGGACATCTCAGAGCAGAGTCAGATGCCAGGAAGAACTGCCAGACAGATGCCAGAGAGTCACCAGAGAGAATCGCCATAGACACAAGGAGGAGACGGCAACAGACACAGAGGAAAGAAGCTGAAATGCTGCTCTGAGAAAAGGTGCCAAGCCACATGGCTGAACAAGATGGGCTGAGTTCAGATGAAGGAGTTAGCAAATTATATGCCTGGGCCCTAGGTTAATCAGCATAGAAACAATATAAGCCTGTGTGTGATTATTTGAGGCTAAGCAGGACTGAGTATAGGTCAGAACCTTGCGGGTAGGCCAGAAATTCCAGGCCAGAAACCTACTACAACATGGAAGTCCCAGGAAAATGTGGGCAACACTATTCCCTGGGTTTGTGTGAAGGATTTTATAAGAGTAGAAAATATGATCTGAGTGGTCAACGAGCGTGAATTCATGTGTGTAGACAATGTATAACTAGCTGTTTTGAGTTTGCCTCTTACTTCCCTGTTTCCATGGACTCTAACCAGGGACTGGAAGTTAGCAGTGTCTCTTTCTTCCCTAAATTGCTTCTTGTCAGAATCTTTTATCCCAGAAACAGGTAAAACCAAAGCATAAATTCTACATTAAAGTTTTCAAATTCTCCAGTGACTTCATCTGCAAATTCTTATGGACTCTTTAGATTATAATGTACACTGTAGCTACACTCCACTTTAAATATCATGTCTTTTAAAGCATGTGTGTATTCTATGTCTTGATGTTCTGCTCATAAAATAGTCTCTGTGATTATTTGGAGCTCCTTGTCTGGCAAATTTACCATCTCTATAATCTTTGGGTCACTTTTAATTATGTTTTCCCTCCTGGTGTGCCATATTTTCTGTCCTTATTAATGTTCAGGATATTGAGTTTTTCCTGTTGGGAGATGGGTGTTTAGTTAGAAACAGTTCAGACCTTCTCAGTTTTCCTCTCTGGTTTCTTAGACCAGGCATAGCAGCATGCAGGCATGAGCTAATCATCTCCCACATTGTGAGAGATGCTTTAGAATGATGTGCCCAGATCTCTGGATAGCATTTCCAGTCAGTATCCTGGGGAGAAGCCTTTGTCTATCTTGCCTGAATGCTGGGTACTGCTCTCCTAAAGCCCCTAAGTGTTTAGGTACAGACAGAATGTCCAGGTTGGTAGTAAGTTAGGTTGCCCACTGGAGAATCTCCTCCTATGTGGATGGAGCTTCCCTTCTGGTGAACTCTCAGTCCACACCCCAGCTCCAGTCTCTTAGATTTCCACAAGACCTCAATGAGCTCTTCTACATTTTAATTTCTAAATCTTTCCATTACCACTTGAGTTAAATAAAAGCAACGAGGTAGCTGTCCAGGTGTCTCCATCTGTCCTGTGTTGTTTTCCTTGTAGCTGCTGCAAAATGCCTGGGCGAGATACCCGAAGTGAGAAAGAGTTTGTTGGGCTCACTATTCGAGAGACCAGCTTATGACAGGGAGGGCATGCAGCCAGGAGCATGAGGCAGCTGGTCACATTCTATACACACTCAGGAAGCAGAGAGAGATGAACTCTAGCGTTCAGCTTGCTTTTTATGTTTCATACAGCCTTGGACACCAGCCTATGGAATGGCGCTCTCCACATTTAGGGTGAGGCTTCCCTTTCAGTTAACTTAATCTAGGAAATCTCTTATAGACATACTCAGGGGCTTGTCTCTTTGGTGTTTTAGGTATTTGCAAGTTAACAGTTGATGTGAAGCACTACACAGTCCAACCACAGTGCAAAAAACAAGCTCTGTCAATTATGTGGAAACGTTAAAGTAAAGCCACATGTCCCATCCTACAGAAAGCCAAGGCTGTGACAGATGACCTCTACAACTGCTAGAGGTCAGTGATTTGGGATTTATTCCCAGGGCACTTATGATGCAATACCTTAATCAGAGTTAAGACCAAACACAGAGACAGAATGAATAACCCTAAGTTACATGGTGCCTTGGGACTCTCAATATAGCCAATTTTCCTAACATCTCCTCTCAGAGTTTGCCACTTTGTAGCAAAACACCTTTAATCTACAGGTCATTCTGTTCTCTCAAAATGAATGAAGCTGCTGCCTTTGGTTAGTGGAAAGGCAAGGACCCTGCTCGTCTTAACAGACTAGTACTCCCTTCTCTGAGCCTTTGTATGGGAATCGTTTGTCACTGGCCTTCTAATGGATGTGTTATTGATTTCTTTACTCAACCAAAGTGCACCAAGTGCCTATAGAGTGTGCTGGGTATTTTGCAAGACAGAGTTATAGCAATAATGGTCTTTTTTCCAAAATAAAACCTCAGTCTCTCAGGAGGCAGGTGTGTCCTTTCATTGGGAAGGGAGAAGAGCAACCGTGGCTGCAATGTGAGGAAGCAGCAGCAGCACATACCAGTCACACAGGTCCCCAGCTAGCCTCTGCTTCCTGTCGGACACTAGTACACAAGGCTCAGTGCCCACATCGGTGACTTCCTGGACCCACCTGTCCTTGGCCTTCATTCCAATTTTCCGGTGTGTTCACTAGTATCTGAAATTCCTTTTCCGACTCTGGAAGTTTATTCTCACTTCACAGAAGACAGGGTGAACATGACAAGGGCTCACTGAAGTGGGTGCCTTGACACAGAGCTGATAACAAGCATCCCCCAAAGACATCGGCTATGGGATGGAAATGCCACAGCTGAAGTCCAATTCAGCCTTGTGTGAAATATTCAAATGCTTTGCATTTATAACTTCACAGAGAAGAGACCAGACCAGAATGCTAAATATCCATCTGTGAGAGAGTCTTTGCTCCTCATCATGTCAGATAATGAATGGAGAGAAGCGGCAATATCCAAATAGTTGACCTTTCGTGGCAAACAGCAGCTTCAGGAGCAGCAGAGAGCTGTGTACTAACCACTGATCATTCATACCACCCCTCTGATTAATTTAATTGTAGGAAGTAATGATGGCTAATTCCGCTGATAGATTTTTACAGGCTTAATTGACTTCGGACATCTTTTGCCTGGTTTGTTATACTGTACCAATTGTCCTGTATACTAAGTGCAGAGTAGAAGTAATATATGTACTTTCCTTAAAATATTTACAGCTGGGTATCTGTGGCCAATTCCTATAACCTCTCCACCTCAGAGGCTGAGTCTTGAAGGATTATGAGTTCCAGACTTGATCTACATACAGGAGCCTGACTCAAAACCAATAAAGGCTTATAAACAATCAGAATGTGTTGATAAATTAGAAACAAACAGGTTCAATCTACAAATGCTTACTAAGCATATTAGATTGCTAAAAATTGTGTGAGGACCTCTGGGGACCCCTATAAAAGCTCCTATAAGGGCCTGACATATGAGAAATCACATTATGTACTTGTTATATGAGCCAGCCAGTGAGTGAATGTATTTGGAACCATAAGAATCACTGTGTCGGTTTTTACGAAGAGTAAAAGTATTTTCAAGAGTCAAGAGGCATGAGGAAGTGAAGACTTGATGTGGGGTAGATGAAGAAAGGAAGCCTCCTTGGAGTCTGAGCATGTGACTTAATGTGTAAACCTAAGTATGGGTTGAGGTAAGGACTTCTCAAAGAAGGAAATGCTATAAAAATGTGGGCACTTCCTGACAGAGAGAGTGGGCACTTCCTGGTGAAGGAGAGAGTGGGTACTTTCTAGTAGAGGAGGATGTGAGCACATCCTGACAGAGAGAAGTATTGGCACTTCCTGAAACAACGGAGTGTGGGCCTTCTCTCTAAATATATGAGTTGGGCACTTCCTGACACAGGAATATGAGTGTTTTCTGACACATGCTTCCTGGTTCCTGAGAACTTGGTCCATTTAGAGAAAATTAATTCACTTCAAAGCTTGTTTTCTCCCTGTAGTTGAAGCTTTTATTGTGTTCAGTACTGAGTGTTCCAAGAGATGCACCCAGCATCCTTCATTGGTGACCCCCTCTCCCATTCTTAGAGGAAACTGCTGTTAGCTATGTTGGGCTTCAGAGGATTTGGCCTAAGTCATTGTGAGAACCTCCACTAGTACTGTGACACCTTCTCTTCAGTTCAGAAGGAGTCTTTTGTCCAGCCACAGTCCAATCCTGAGAACAGAATATCCCTCTAACTAGACAGCATGGCCACAGTGTAATCATCCTTTGCCGGCTAGAAAAGCCCATCTCACTAATGCAGCATGGTCTAGGCCACTGTGATGGGGACTGGAGATAAATGGCCAGAGCATTGAGTCGTGATGAAGCTGCCTGTGGCAGGTACAGGAACGCTGATAGTGTCTCGTGTCTTCATGATCCAGTGCTATCTTCCTCCAGTAACTTCCACCATTCTGTCCCCAGGGCTTATAATTCCTTTATAGATTACGACTTTACCAGTGTAGATTGATCTTTACAAGACTTCTCCATCGCAGCTCGGGAAGCCCTATCTTTGGGACACCCTCCCCCCAATGCAACATTGATAGCCCCCTAAGGCAAAGGTTGGAAAAGAGAGAAGCATCATCCATCCACTAAGTGTGTGGAGGTCAGAGCACACTCCTGGACAGCTGCTGAGAGGAAGGCCCCAATGAAGCTGATGTGTGATTTGCACTATTGGGCTGCTAGCTGGAGAGAGAGCTGATCAGAGCCCATCAAGGACAGCTCTTGCACTGCCCATTTCCCAAGCTGATGAAGAAGCAGCCTGATAGCGTCTGTATCCTCATTAAGCTGGGATTAAGCTACTTCCAGGGATGGATGTTGCTGGAGGTGAACATAAAATGTTTCCTCAGCTCCCAGGTCACCCTGCCAGAGACAGTTCACAGGGTTTACAAGCATCATCTACTGGAACTGGAGTGGAATCAGGACTGACCCAGCAGTTTCCCTAGTGGGCAAACTCACAGGTTTGCCTAGATCTTAATGGTGGATGGGGAGATAACTAAGAGCCCATTGAGACTACAGAGAAGCTGGTCATGCTTTGCTCCGCTGGGCCGACCTCCAGCATGGCTTCCCACTATCTGGCTCAACATGGTCCTCTTTAGTCTGGTCACCAAGAGCTCATTCATCTATTCTGCCTCCTTGCTTCTAGCTTTATTTACTACCTGCTGTATTGTGCCAGACTCCCCACTCACGTCCCCCACCCTCCCCACCCTTCCATCCCTGACGATTCCACCTTCCATATCTTCCCTTCTTGTCTCTTTAGACAAAACCTGCTATGAGGGAATGACTCAGTCATGACTGTGCTTCAGGATCTTAACAAAGAGACAGAAATCTGCTGGGGGGGGAGAGGAAGAGTGGAGGGGACATGAAATGAGAGAGAGAGAGACTGAGAGTCTGGAAGACAGGAAAGAGGGTGTTTGTGTTAGTCTCACAGGAGCCTCAGCGGAAGTGACGAGTGACTCCTCAGCTCATTCAGCCTCTGTCACAGCTATTTCCTTTCTTCTTTCTTCTCTCCATCCCTCCCTTTTCTTTCCCTTCCTGTTCTCTGCTAACTCCCTTCCCCACATGCTGACCCTGCCCATGGCTCCAAAGCTGTGGTCTGGCCTCACAGAAGCCTCCAGAAGTATCTCCTGCATCCAGATTAGCCAAAGTAGAACTTCCATGCCTTCGTCCCCCTTCATTTGGAGCAGAATGTCCAACTGTAACAGGATGTCACCACTCAGATGTCCCTTCTGAGTTTCATTTGCAGTTTCTACTTTCTAGGAAAATGGGGGTTCTGAAGCCAACCCCCTAGCAACAGAAGTCTAATCTCACAGGCCCAGGGGTTGCCTTCCCCCCTCAGCTCAGGAGAGCAGCATTTGAAGACCTTCTGTAGCCTCTTCTCCTGAATCTTTCAAAGGGGCTCCTGCCCAGGCTCTCTCCTCAGTGATTCACAACAAAGCCATGGAAAGACCTAGGAAACTTTGCGTTTCCTTCCCTTTCACAGCTGAGCACTTCCCAGGTACCTACCTCTGCTCTGGAGTCCTTTCTCAGGCACAAACAACACTTGGTTTCTCTGTTTCTCACTGTCACAGAACCCCTGGTGTCCTGTCCGTGTCAATCCCTTGAAAAATTGCCTTTCTGAGTATGAAATTTATAGAAGAGCTATTAACACCACAGACAGAAAGATAGACAGACAACAGCACAGCTGGGATCTGAGGGAAAGTCTCGGAGGAGGCAGAATGGGGTCACTACTTAGGGTTGCAGAGAAACTAGAATGTTTCCTGGCCTGTGATTGGGGAGCAGCTGCAACACAGGCAGAATGACTCTGAATCCTTGGTGCCATGGGGGAAGGGAAGAAATGTTGTGGGGGGGTGAGGGACACCCATTATACTTCTGGCATCCCCAGGGTCTACAGGACAATGGACCGTGGGGTGTGTCACTGCATCTCTCTGTTCTTTCCAATGTGGGCATATTAAATCTCCCCACCTCTCTCCTATTAATTTAGCTCTTTTAATTGGCTAATAAGGAAAAGTGGCTCAGTGTGGTTTGTTAGAACCACCACAGCTTAGACTCCAACTCAGATAACTTCACTAACATGTCTGCTTGCAAAGCCCAAGGGGATATTTCAGCCTGACCCCCAGTCCTTGATTGTCTTCTTCAACTACACTGCACTTCACACAACATAGACTGTCCCTCAGGACCTGCAAGACTGTCCTCCACAGGCTCCCTTTCTGCTGGGAGTCTGTGCCCCTGGACATTTCCCAAGTTCACAAAGACCTCTGCCCACCTTGCTGCAGGGTTTCTTCTTGGTTCTTTTGGTCTGGGTTTCTTGCCCGCCTCTCTTTCACATGTCTCCTGTAAACCTCTGTTTCTGGTGATGTCAGCCACCGCGTGAATTCTGCATTTTCTTCAGAGCTCCCTCCCTGTCACTGTGCAGTCAGTGTGACACTAATGTGATTCCTATCTGTGCTTGGATCAGAGTCAGCACCATAAGAGCAAAGAGTAGGTGACCAGTCATTGAGATCATGTCTGCCTCTGGGAGAGATCATATCTTCTCACTGGGAAGATCACATTTATTTGAAGAGATCACATTCCACTCAGTAGGAAGAACATATACACTCACTGGGGTAGATCATGTCTACTCATGGAGAGAACATATATGCTCATTGGGGAGATCACATCCACTCATGGGTTGAGCATGTCCACTCACTGGGGAAGATGATGTCTAAAAAGTAGGGGAGACCATATCTTCTCATTGAGTGAGACAGCATGTGGGAGATCACATATCCATTCCTTGGATAGAGATTATTTCCACCATTGGGGATATCATGTCTACACATTAAGAGACCATATCCATTAATTTGGTGGTGATAGACCATGTCTACTTGTTATATGAAAGAGACCATGTCAACTTCCTGATGGCATAATGTCTATTTGTTGGGGATGGATCACATACTTCATTGTTTGTATTTAACCCCTCTGTGGTGGTGCTAGCACTATGTGTCTGGTCCAGGAATATCCAAAGAGCTGACTGAATGTGCTGCTTCCTTTTCTCCTGTCTCAATGTCCCTGTGTATCACTTTGACTCCCTTCCTATTTCCTTAGATCTCACAGCTCCACCAGGAGCTCCCTCCACTTACCCAGATGCCAAATACCACCATACTGAAGGCTCAGCCCAAAGCTACCTCCTCCAGTCTCTGAGTGTTTACCTGCACATGTGTATGTGAACCACATTCATGCAGTATCCATGCAGGTCAGAAGATGGCATCAGATCCTTTGGGACTAGATTGGTGAATGGTTGTAAGCTACCCTGTAGATCCTGGAAACCCAAACTAGGTCTTCTACAAGCACAGTAGGTGCTCACACAGTAGATGCTCCCACAGTAGGTGCTCCCACATGTTGAGCCATCTCTCTACCTCCAGGTCATGTTCCTGATCTCAGCAAGCCACCAAGTACTTCTGAGAAACACTGGCTGAGTTCTCTTAGATTCTCTCTTATGCCGTTCTGCTCACCCTGAGCTCTGTCACATTGTGTGATGAGATTATGTACCTTCCAGCTCCCCAGAACCCTTTGCCCTATCTCTGGCCCTATTAATTACTCTAAGGTCTGTGGAGAGAGATTATTCTCTATCTCCTTCTTTCTTAGTAGAACACAACAGAACAGAATATTTTGAACAAGATAACCTCTGTGGTCTCTCAGATGAAAGCCTTGTCTTATCTCCTACAACTTAAATTAACATCAGCCTTTGGCAGGTCTGGGGATTATCGTGCATCTTTCCCACTGTCCCACATTTCTGGAGAGTAGACATAGAATGAGCTCCAGCCCAGGAGTTAATTTTTAAATACCAGACTAGAATCTTCCTTTGGCAGAAGTCCAACAGTGAGCTGGATGATGAAAATGAAAGATGAGCAGAACATGGTTTATATCCCTGAAGGCCAAAGTGTGTGTAAGTGATTCCCCACAGACTAGAGGACTAGAGATGCACCAGCACCCACAGGCTGTGACCAAGGATATCTCTCTCTCTCTCTCTCTCTCTCTCTCTCTCTCTCTCTCTCTCTCACACACACACACACACACACACACACACACACACACACATACATACATGTGGGGGCCAGATGTCAAGATCTGGTATTTTCTCCAGTTGCCCTCTACCTTGTATTTTGAGGCAGGGTCCCTCACTGAATTTAAAGCTCACTAATTTGGCTGGGCTGGCATTAGTTCCAGGGTCTACCTATCTTTTCCTCTCAGCACTGAGATGACAGATGCATGCTGCCAGGCCAGACTCATTTTGTAGGTGCTGAGGATCCAAATTCAGACCCTCATGTTTACAGAACATGAACTCTACCAATGGAGCCATTCCTCCAGCCCACCTTGTGTCTTCTAGAGAATGCTCTAGATTAAATGCTAGAAAATCTGTGCTTACATTGGCTGAGAAAGTTTGTCCAGTGGGGAATGATGCATGCAGCTGAGTCGAAAACCAGATGTTCCTGTATCTGCGTTATCAGGTGGCATCAGCTCTGTGTGAGCCTTCTAGGACAACACATAATGGCACAGCTCAATTCTGAAGGACACACACAGAAGGAAATGGGGAAACGATGTCTTGGGACAGGTCGAGGTAAGAGGGGTGGAGACTTCATACCAGATACTGATTAATAACTTCCACTTGCATTTGTTAAAACAATGTACTTTCCCCATTCCTCATCCCTAATGACATTTCTGCAGCGCCCGGGGAAATGTGTATCCATGTAGTGAATCCTCATCCATGCAGCCCACTCATTTCCTGAAACAATGGGATCTAAAACTGAGGAAGCCCTCTGATAGCTCATGAAGAGCTGCTTCTGGGACGTGGTCTTGCTGGCTCATAGCTCCTGTCACCCATTGTCAATCTGTACAACACACGGTGTAGTGTGCTGCTAATGTGACCTTGAACACTGCCTCTCTGGGGACCTGAGTGACTGGGAGGCGGCAGCGTTGCCATAGTGTCAGAGACACATCTGCTTCCAGCTGAGTTGCTTTGGTTTAAGCTTCAAGCTTTCCCCTTTTCAGACTTAAAAACAGTTTACCAGGAGGCACAGTGATTCAAAGTGACATCTGGGTGCCCCATTGGCATGTGTGTGGTAATTCCCTTCCTTCCATCCTGTAATTAAATCAATTAGGTTTCTAAGGCTTTCATGAGGGGATTTCCGGGAATCCTTCCTCGGCAGCCCACAAGCCACTCACTAAGCATCATCTGTCCCTACCTTTTACTCTCCTGGCATCTCTCAGCAGAGCCAAGTGAAAAAATACAACTGACAGCTATTGAATGGTTGAGTAAAGAAGACCAGCAGGGACACAGTCAGTCTCCACTCTGGACAGAGAGGCTGGGCCCACTTACCTTCCAGGTCTGCCTGATCAAGGCAAATAGTTTCTTAGGTACTATTATTAACTAACATCTTAGCTGAATTTATTTAGTATTTAATAAAGGCCAAGTTTGGGGGTTAGTATCCCCTCAAAATATCAGAAGCTGGATGTATTCGGTTGACACCCTTCCTTGGCACATAAGTAAACTCAAAAGCTAACAGCTTGAATGAACACTAGAAAGCAAACACATGAGGATGACCAGGCCTGAGGTACACAGTCAGACTGTCCCAAACCCTAATGTGGAGCTGGGGGGCTCAGGAGATCCTGTCCCTTGCTGAGGGGCTGTTATTTGCATTGATGGCTGATGTGGTGGTGTGGGGCAGGCTCAGTTTTCTTCAAGGATGCAGCCCCAGTGAGACAGCCCTTCTCAGTCGATGTTCCGACATCCATGCAGCACTGAGTAGACTCAGTTGCATTTTATTGGGTGGGGGACATATAAAGTTGAGAGAATCGGGTAGTAAGAGGGGTAAGAAAGGAACTGAAAAGGGAATGGAATTGATCAGACTGAATTATATGCAAGTATAAATTCTCAAAAAAATAAAAAATAATTGAAAAGAGATGAGTGCTATTTGTGTCATTTATATTTCATGGATAACAATCAAAGCTGTGCCCTAATTCCTGAAAAAAAAAAGACCAACACATTCAATAAGCTTATATGATATCATGTGAGAAATCTTCAGTGACATTTTTTTTAAAAAGTGTGCTTTAGGGGCTGAGAAGATGGCTCAATGAGCAAAGAGATTGCTGTGTAAGAATGAAGACCTGAGTTCAAATCTCTGGGCTCATAAAATAAGATGTGGCAGCTCACATCTATAACCCCAGTGCTGCTACAGGGAAATAGGAGGTGTAGACATGAGAACCCCCAAAGCTTGCAGATCGGCTACCTGCCTGGCATGCACAGCAGTGAAGCAGTAGATCTTTATCAAACATGCTGGAAGGTAGAGACTTACCCAGGAGACTGTGCTCTGACCTCTGCATGCCCAGGCCAGTACACCACACACATACACAGAAGTCTTTCTCCGCAGACCCTGCTTGCCTCACAAGCGAGAGGATGTAAGTTCTAGCCCCCAGAATGCACATAAAAGGTAGTCATAGCACATAGACCTGTAATCCCAGATTTGGGGTAGAGGGCAGGAAGAAAGGAGGGCCCATGGTTTGCTAACCAGCCAGTCAAGCCAATTGATCCTGTCTCAAAACAATAGTAGAGAACAACTGAGAAAGACCTCCAAGCTGCAACCTCTGGCCTCCACACATGTGTGCACACATGGGCAGGTAGTACACCACACAGACACAAAGAGGGCTTTCAATTCCTAAGATGTTTGGAACAAATGACCACAGATTCAGTGGCTTGAAACAGTGCAGATGAATCACCTTGTGTTCCTGGATGTCAGAGAATAAAATTAAGATGTTCACAGTGACAGCTTGAAAACTTAAGGTCCCTTCGGGAGGCTCCATTTTTGTGCCTTTTCCAGCTACTCTGTACCATCAACATTCCTTGGCTTTGGGGTTCTTTCTTCCAGCTCCTCAGACTGATCCCCACTCTAGTATCTCTCCTTACATTCTGCAGTCATGTCTTCCTCCATTTTCCTCTTACATGAATCCAGTGAACACAAGGGCCCATCGGGCCATCTGTGGCCATCATGCCACCTCAACCTTAAGTTTTGAAGCCCCTTTTGCTCTTTCAGAATCCATAGTCACCAGTTCCAATGAGGAACCATCTTTTGAAGGCCATCATTCAAGCCCATTGTGTGGAATCCTTAGACAGGAGGCCTTAATCTATATAAAAATGGAGAAAGATAAATACTATCAGTCAAACAAGGTTGTGAAATAATGCTCTTGTACACTGTAAAGTTTGGTCATTCATATTGGTTTAAAGAAATGCTGATTGGCCAGTAGGCAGGCAGAAAGTATAGTTGAGGCAACCGGACTAGGAGAATTTTAGAGAGAAGAAAGGCAGAGACACAAATGCTAGCCAGACTCAGAGGAAGCAAGATAAGAATGCTGTACTGAGCACAGGTACCAAGCCATGTGCCTAAACATAGATATGAATTATGGATTAACTTAAGGGTAAGAGCTAGATGGTAATATGCTTGAGCTACTGCATCAGCAGTTATTATAACATTAAACCTCTGAGTCAATTACTTGGGAAGCATCTATAGAGTATTTGAGAGTTTCTGGTGGGACAGAAACTCAGACTACACAAGGTCCTGTACATCCTCTTTGCTTGACTGTGAATATAGTGTGACTGACTACTGCTTGTGTTCCTGCCTTGATTTCTTCTCAGTAATGGACTGTGACCCAGAAGCCAAGCAAACTTCCATTCTCTAAGGTGCCTTTGGTCAAGATGCTTTCATCACAGCCACAGAGATGACACTAAGACATGGGACAAGATGGAAACAGTGAATAAAAAGTCTGGAAAGGAAGTCCACAGTTTCTGCTCTGTCCCAGCCCTGGAAGCCCTGATAGTACTTAGGAGAGAGACCTTAGACCTTAAGACACCTTGGGATTCATGCAAAGAAGTATAGTGACTAGAAAGGCTTGGAGACCTGCCTTTCCCGCTGGTCCATAGTCAGAAATGAGGCTGAGGCAATAAATGTGAAAGCTATATCCCAAGACAATCTCCCTTAGGTTGTCTGAGGACCACCTGTCAACAGAGGTCATTGGTGGTGGATATGATCAGGTGAAATCATTGCATTGCCTCAGAAAGCTCACCACTGAGCTACGTCACCTTGTTGTCTGTGGATAGTGATTCCTTGGGTAGTCACACCCTTCCCTGCCTCCTTTCTCTTGGGCCCATAACTAAGGAAGTCTTAGGTGATGGGGTGTCACTCCACACAGAAAGGGGTGGAAGGACAGAGGTGGTCCCCTGTGATCCCAGCTTACGGTCACACACACATACCTCTAAGTTCCTCTGGTGAGGGTCTGGCCCACACATAGTCAAGAATTTCAAAAGATTTGCATAATTAAAAAAGTCTTAAACAAAACTGGAACAGTTTTACTAATGGGCAGTGAGCAGAAAGCAGTTAAGGCTGGCAGGACAGCAGTAAGGAGCAGGAAAGGAGGGCTAATAGCATGTTAATGAAAGAGATGGTGAGGAGCTCTTCCCAGGACTCGAGACAGCTCAGTAAACCAGGGTCAAGTTCATAGCAGACATCTTTCATTTTTGCTTGCTCAGCATTCTCTTCCTCTTAATTTTCCATGGGAGAAATATGTTCCTCTGCCTTCTTGCACTGGAAATGAGGCTGTCTAGTTCCCATGTCCTTTTCTAAGGAAAACCTCTAACCCCCAATCCAGAAGCAGACAGACCTATGACTCAGGCCTTGTCAGTCAAAGCAAGTTAGATCACATTCATTCAGAACCCAGTGGGGAGTGGTGTGAAGGTCGCCAAGAGATCTCAGAACTGCAGGAAAGCTCAGTGGCCAGCGTTCTGCAGCTCCTTCAGACTGTATCAAAGTCATCTAACTCCTGCCTCTGCCCTGCTCACTGTTAGCGGGTTAGTCAGTCTTACAGCCTGGGGGATGGGAATCCTATCAAGAATTTTACTAGCCAAAGGAAGTACCCTACCTTTTTGTGAGACTGGGCTTTGGGTTTCTGTTTATATTCCTACCTAGTCATAAATGCCTAAGTGCCCAAGCAAAGCTGGATTTGTGCTGCTTGAGTTCTGTGATAGCCTAAAGCTGCCTCCTGGAGAAACTCTGAATCCCTTAGGAACCCACATTGAAACCTAAAATTCAGAACAGAGAAAACTGCCCCTTTTTCTGGATGTGAGAGAGCAGGGGGCAGATGGAGCTCTCAGTACCCTGGGGAAGTCAGCCTTATACCTCCATCAGCTGCAGAGAAAGGCTAGCCCTGTCTATGTGGCAGAGGGTTGACTTCAAAAGTCCGTGAGCATTGGCTTCTTACACATTGAGTGCAAAGTTGCTTTCTCAGAAATTGCAAACCCTGGTAGACCCATCAGGGTGGGGGCTGGCTGCTCTGTCTATAAGTCTAACATATTACCTTCAAATATCACCTGTTTCTGTGAGCCATGATTCAGGCAAATGCCACTCCATTTGTTTCCACGTGTTACAAACAAGCAAGGAGATTTAATGGCAAGTTTGTACTATTTTTTTTAAAACTTTTAAAATGAACAATTGACAGAACTAGAAAAAAAATCTGAATTCAAAATATTATCTAGGGGGAGATAGAGAATCCACACTAAACCAGAAAGAACAAGAATATCTGATTTAAACTGGTCCTTCTGCACCAGATGGCACCAACGTGGATGGGTCACCCTAAAAAGAACTCTGATAATGAAATTGCCATTTCACAGACCTAATTTCAGTGTGCTTGCAGAGGTGAGGTCTCCTCAGAAGTCCCCAGGGCCCATGCGCACAAATGCAATCCTGTAAGTTACATACGATGAGCCCATAGGCCAAGTGAGTCTCTGATGACTGTTCTTTATGTCTGCCAATCTGAGACCTCAGACAGGAAACATTGGTGGTTTCTAGACGTCTTCATTTGTCTTTCATACCTGTGATAAAAGCAACTTTGGGAGGAAAGTGTTTATTTGGCTGACACATCTAGATCTTCCTTCGAGGGAAGTCAGGACAGGGACACAGGCAGGAACTTGAACCAGAAACCATGGAGGAATGCTGCTTGTTGATCCGCCCTCTGGCTCAGGCCCAGCTAGCTGCAAGCCCAGGCTCATCTGCCTAGGGTTGATGCCTCCCTCGGTGGGCAGGGCCCTCCTACATCAATCAACTATCAAAACTATGCCAACCGGCCCAACTAATGGAGAGATCCTTCAGCTGAGGCTCTCCCTTCCCAGATGACTCCAGGCTTTATCAAAGTGGCAATAAGGACAAATCAGGACACCAGGCCACACTGAAACTCAGAGATAAAAAGGATGAGCTGTTTTCCCAGTCAGCAGGAGGCAGGGGGCCTGTGGGCCTTGTGGCTCTGAGATTTAATGCACACGGTGCAGAGAAGACAATGCAAGGTTCATTTCCTGCTCTCCATGGGCCACACCGATCTGCCTCCTGCTTCCCTGGTTTGGCTTCATTTTGCTTTTCTCTTCAAAGAGATCATCATCTGTATCTACCTCCAAACCAAATACTGACAGGCCTTGATGATGAGTGACTGGTAGGATTGTCCCTTTATTTCAAAATATAATCAAGTCAGGCACATATATACCCTGTGACAATGCAAAAAAGCAAGCAAACACGAACAACAAAACAACCACCCAGCACTCCAGGACTTCAGATTCCAAAAGCCCTTCAGTGTGCAGTCTGGTCCCTGAGGCTCTGAGCTGTGGCAGTATGATGTGGGATGAGATGTGAGCCCATTAGAAGATTCCACCAGCCAGCTGGAGCCAATAAGATCATCAGACATGAAAATTCCCTCCTCTCTATCCCAGATTGGGAGCTGAGAACGCAAGCACCCATGCTGCGCAGGACCCCATCTAACCCCAATTACATGCTGCAGCTGAAGCTCAGCAGAACATGAGCTGATGGAAAACCTCAGCGCGTGGCAACTTCTATTTCAACCAGAGTTTCCACCCCATCAACCCTATGCAATTCAGCTCAGGATGACTGAGGACTTCTGTACACATGGCTCTAGGTGGCCCTTAGTCTTCAAGAAGCAGGCAGCATGAAGGAAGAAGCCAGCTTTAAGCAGCTATACTGCTGGTCAAGGTATACAGTGGAAAATGAACTCTGCATTCTGCTTCTTCCAGCTTGCCTCTGAGGGAGTGGACTGCCTGTAGGTGTCCAGTAAGAGGAAGAGAGGAAATTTCCTAAAAAATTATATGTGGTCTGTTTACTGATGCTATAAAAAAATACTTGCGACTGAACATTATAAAAAAAAAATGGAGGTGTTTGAGCTTGCAGGGCTGGGCTAGGGCATACAGGGGCATGGTTCTGGAATCCTGTCAGCTTTTTTAAGACCTCCTGGCTACTTCATAGCAAGGTGAGGGGTGTTACTTGATAACAAAGAGGAAGTGTGCAGTGAGACTAGCCTGTTTATATGACCCACCTCTGGCAGCACTGTATGACACTATTCCTGGGAGACACAACACAACATTTATTCACAATAGACAGAGAACTGACAACAGGTTCATGTAAGGACACTATGATCCAGTTTAGCGAACCAATGAGTTCATTGGAGTTAACTATAGGCTTGTGGCTGATTGGTTTTTTACAGGGTATCTATGACTCAAAGATGGCTGCATCCTTCAAAGTCCACCCCAGTATGGGTGACAGCTCACAAAAGCTGAAGTCCTGAAGCTCACTCCACATCTCATGAGCAACTCAAAAGATGGGAGAATATCTTCCTTCTCCATGGCTGGTCCAATTGTCTTACAGTTTACATAAGCTTGGGAAGGGTGGGGTCTTGTGTATCTTGTTTGTTTCAGAGATTTCCTGAGACTTGTGGGTTGCTTACTTTCTAAATTTTAAGAATTCTTGGAGGAAATTGCTACACAACACATGACTAAGTCTTCATAACCCAATGGCCCCCTGAGATTCCTGTCTTCAAATACTATTAACATATGGCTCTGGGGATTAGGATTCTGACATAAGGTCACAGACTTCCAGACCACACAGCTGATCTGTGTGTTGTATGAGTGGCATCACATGACTTGAGTCTCTTCTATATCAGCCTTGATAAGCAATGACTCCAAGTCCATAAGGATGCATTGAGCTTTATGTGGGTATAATTCATGCAGAACTTAATGCTCCCCATCAGAGTGAGTGTTCTGTTGTCTAGTGACTAATTATCCCAAATTTTTATAGACAAGTCCTGCATGCCACCTCCTGCTTCCTGTGGGTCGACAATTTCAGAGCAGCTTGGCTCTCTTCTTGGTCTTCAAGTCCAAGATCACTGTTTCAGCAGGCTGTCATGTCCCTTCCCACCCAAGGCCTGGCTAGAGAAGAGCTCAGTCAGTAGAACATGACTCTTAATTCTAGGGTCATGGATTTGTACCCCACATTGGGTGCCATATAATGTGAAAAATCCATGAATGTCTGTTAAAAACAGACAAGTTATTTATTAAGGGATGAAACGGGATCACATACTCCCTAATACAAAACAAAGTGGCATTGTTGTCTCTTCATCTCCCAGGGGAAGAGGGGGAAAACTCCAGACCAGGTCTCTGAACTGTGTGTCAGAAAGCCTTCCATGTCCAAGACAGAGCAACCCCTTCTTTCTTTTCCTTCTAAGAAATTACATAGGCAGACAAGAAGCACCACCTCCATCAGGCCAGATAGACCAAGGTCATGAGCAGAGTGAATATCCAACACAGTCCTGGCTGCGGCTTGAATATGTAATCTCTCCCTAGGCTCATGATTTTAATGTTGGCACTACTTTGAGAGATAGTAGAAATTTTAGGAGGCTTGGCCTACTTGGAGAGAGTCACCAGAGGTGAGACTAGGGGATATAGTAGTTCTCACCACTTCTGATCTTTTCTACTTCTGGATCTGCTGTGATGGGAGCACCCTCCACTCTCCACTCACTTTCATCTCCACTATGCTTCCTTGGTACAGTAAATAATCTAAATATTTCCTTCATTAAGCTGTTTCTCTTGAAGTTGTACAATGGTGACAAATGCAGTCTATGTCCATGATCCCCTCAGTTGGACTCAGAATTCTTTTCCCTGAACCCCTGGACACCTTGTTTTCCAAACCTCACAACATAAAGGCACAATTGTCTCCTGCTTGTATCCTCCAGATTCCAGAAGGATGAGACCTTCTTTAAAGATGCAAATGTACCCCTTTCTCATAAAGACTCAACTGTTTGAGGACCTTAATTAAATCTGCTTATTCTTGTCATATAGTTTCCCATGAATGTGAGGTCTAGCATGTCCACCCACACTCTTGGGAGGAGATGGACAGGGTGGAGAGTGCAGAGGCTAGGGTTGAGGGCATTCAAGGACTGTGCTTTATACAGTGTGCCTGCTGTTCACCAGAGCACCTAGCAGATGGTCACTCCTGAATGCTACGGAACTGGGGCAGGAGCACTTAAGTAACATGCTCCATCTTTCAACTACGGGAGGGAGTGATAGTTCGGTTGGTAAAGCAGTTACCTTCACTTACTCAGAATCTACCTTTTGAAAATTCCAACATGGTAGTATGTGGCTATTATCCCATCACTAGGGAAGCAAAGATAGGCAGGTCATGGTGAATCATTATACATCCAACCTTGGTGAGTTCCACACTAGCAAGAGATCCTGTCTCAAAAGTCAAACTACATGTCACCTGATGAAAGACTGCAAGGTTGTCCTCAGGCCTCAATATGCACACACACACACACACACACACACACACACACACACACACACACTTAAACTGACTAGGCATGTCTACAATCTTAGAACTCAAGAGAATGAGAACATACTATCCAAGGCGAAAGCTAAACCTTAAAAAAAAAAAAAAAAAAAAGACCACTAAATTTTGTCATCCCAAATTATCCATTCTCTCCATAAAACTTCTTGTTCCAGGAAGCTGATAAAAGCTATAGGGAGCATGTGATCTGGGAGATTAGCCTGATTCTCAATCTTCTGTGGAGGTGAAATAGGAAATGATATGGTTCTAGTCTCTGTTTGCGGACGTAATTCAATTCGTTCATCTCCAAGTACAGGTGTGATAGTTTGAATGTAACTGGCCCTCACAAAGTTTATAGAGGATGGCTCTGTCGGGAGGTGTGGCTTTGTTAGAACAGGTGTGGCCTGTTTGGAGGAAATGGGTCACTGTGGAAGCGGGCTTTAAGGGTTTATATATGCTCATGCCACACCCAGTGTCTCTGCCCATTTTCTTTTACCTGCAAGTCAAGATGTAGGAATCCTCAGCTTCTTCTCCAGCACCATGTCTGCCTGCATGCCATCATGTCCCACCACAATGATAATGTACTAAACCTCTAAACTGTAAGCCAGCCTCAATTAAATGCTTCCTTTATAAAAGTTGCCATGGTCATGGTGTCTCTTCACAGCAGATATTTGTATCTTTATGAAAAGCTAGGAGATCCTCGCCACAGACACAAGGCTGTCCTGTGCTCACTCCAAATCTATCAGAGGATCTCAGTTCCTCTCTGTCATCTGTGTCTAAGGAAGTCAAGGGAAGTCTTGGAGCTACTGGAAAGATTCCTCCTTTATACCTCTTTCCTGTATATATCTCTCTTTTCATGATTTCACTGTGAGTGTGTGATGTTGTTGAGACAGAAAATGGAACAAAATCTTGAAACCATAGGAAAAACTCAACTTTTATATAAGATATTGGTGCTGAGCTTCGATCCTGCCAAGTGCTAGCCAACCCCAACCCTGCTGATGCATTTAGTGGAGACTGTCTTCTGTTTCCAGTGAGGTAATTTTCCCACGTCTTCTAAGAATAATGAACAAGCCTTATTATCAATTTAGGACTAACAACCTTAAACAGAATGAAAAATTAAAAAGATTAAAACAAATTACCACCTAAGACTCAAATGAAACAGACTTGAACTCTTGGTAGCAGTGGGGAGCTAGCGGACAGCCTTGACAGGTCAGGCAGGCGAGTGCTACAGCTCCAGAGCTCTGTCTGAGAGGACAGCAACCAAGAGTGGCTCCTTGAGGAGCAAGTCTGCAGGTCACTCGCAGGATGTAGAATTATATATGAGATTTAGAGTTAAATATCGGGGAAAGGCTGAAATACCAGAGAGAGGAAGCACCACAGTCAGTTCTCACCCAGCTGTCTTGCAACTTTTTCAGCCTGGCTTCTGTTCTCTCTGGGTTTCTACAGCCCTTATACACCCGATCTCATCCAGGTTAGGATTAAAGGCATGTAGCCCTGAACTCACAGAAACAAGAAGTTCTGTCTCTGGAGTTGTGGGTCCAATGGTGTAGGTCACCACTCCTGGCTTTCCCTGTGCTGGGATTAAAGATGTGTGTGACTGACTCAGCTGTTTATCTTTGTATTTAAGGTTTAAGAATTTCCTGAGCTATCTGCCTAGGATTTGACTGGGTGCTCTCTCCCCAATATTCAGGTTTTATTTAATATGTAATATAGATCCACAACAGGAGGCTTTGAGGCAGCAAGAAGTTGCAGCTTAAATTCCCTGCCAGGGCCTAACACTTCAGGCATGGTGAACTACTACAGAGTGGGCTCTGTTGAGTTCCTGGTCTGATGTAGATGCCTCGGGTTCAGGGATCTCCTGAGAAGTCTGTCTCCAGTGAGTCCCGAAGGCAGTGCTCCTTCTCTGGAGACTGAGACAGCTGAGCCTGAAGTCAGGCTTCTTTCCTGAAGAGAAGAGAAGAATCTGGGGCAGGGCCCAGCAGCCATCTTCCTCTTCTTCCTCCCTTGGCTCCTGCCGCAAATGCCCAAAATTAATGCTCTAAAGGCCAAGTTTATAGGATGCTAGCAGACTCCAGTTGGATGAGTGTAGTATTAGGTGAGAAAATAAGACTAATCAGGGATAAGCAGTCAGGCTTAGTTGGAGATGGGAAGAAGCCAGAGTCCACCGAAACTGCTATGGTTTACAATCATGTCCCGAAGCATATGGGGCCATTTACCCTTAATAATAGGAATGACTTCTGTGCCACTCTGTTAGCTGGGATACTGTTTACAGGGCCTTAGGTACCAATAAACATGCAGCTAAAAAATATTTCAACCTCTTCTCTATCTTTACACTAGTATATCCCTTGATTTTCCACATCTCTTTCTCTCTTAGTTGGACTGAAACTCCAGATTCTGCTGGAAAACAACGGAGCCAAAGCACCAATTCACTCGATATGTGGGGTTTGGAATTGGAGGGAGCTGCACGGGGCTGGCTGGGGGCAGCTCTTCTCTTTTGGTAACTACTTCTCTGAGTGCATAATATGTCTATTTTCTAAAGGAAAGTTTCTTAGGTAGTTGAGCAAAGCTTTCAGGAATTTTGGGACATCAGAGGGACTAATGGTCTTAGGACAGCTGTGCTGGAGGTACCTCTGACTAAAGACAGACTTTTCCCATCAGTGGCTGACACTGCCAGATCCCTGAGATCCCTCACCTCAGCCCAGACCTTTGAGGAGATGATGTCCCCTTGTCTCCTCTCTTCATCTCTCAAAGTGTTCTCCTCCCTTAAACCAGACCTCTCTAATGCAGCCTCTGGAAGGAGCAAGTCCATGATCTACTTGAGCCTTAAGTATGAGCTCCAAGTTCAATAATTCAAAGGAAAAGAGGCAAGAAGGGATCAGTAAAAGTTCAGACGGCCTGCAGTTCTCTTCAGTGCCTAGAGATTAAAATAGTTCCTTAGTTTCTGCACATAAGCC
This sequence comes from Sigmodon hispidus, assembly GCA_004025045.1. NCBI lineage: Eukaryota > Metazoa > Chordata > Mammalia > Rodentia > Cricetidae > Sigmodon > Sigmodon hispidus. The sequence goes on from PVIH01008113.1 coordinate 74,458, forward strand.
TTAAGAATAGGGCAGTGAAAAGCCTTTTCATTGATGCAGAGGAGCAGATCCTTTGGGACAAAGCATGGAATAGGCTTCACAAGACACACATCTGGATCTGGAGCGATAGCCACTAAAACATTTATCTCACAAGCATGATGACCTGAGTTTAAACCCCAGAAGAAAGTTAAAAGCTTAGTGTGGTGGCAGGCATTGTGATTCTCAGCAATGTTAATATGAGAGAGGAGACAGGCGGTTCCTGGGGCTCACTGGCCAGCTAGCATGACCTACACGGAGAGTTCTAGGTCAATGACTCTGTCTCAAACCAAGGGTAGAAGGCATCTGAGGACTACCACCCAAATTACCCTCTGACTTCACACGCACACACACACACACACACACACACACACACACACACACACACACAGAAAGAGAGTGCACATGTATAACACAATCAGAAGTAGGTACATTCATGTTTTATTTGACTTTTCATAATTACTGATGATTCCAGACTGAGCTAATGATCTCACAGCAAATGAGGAATGACCACAGCAAACTGCTCTTTGTCCTGTACCATACCATACTGGGTAGGAAAAAAGCCCTGCCTTGAGGAAGATGCGCATGCCTGAGGGGAAGCAGGGCATGACCACGAAGAACTATATAAGTGATTCACATGTCATTTATAGACAGTGAAGAAAGAGATAACCTAAGGCCAGGCATGATTAATTGCTAACTGAATTAGTCAGACAGTAATGACAGGGGTCAGAGTAGAGAATGATTGCTTCCATCCAAGGTCATCAAAGGAGACTGCATCACCACCCAATTAGAACTATGCAGACAAGGCAGCGACAGAGAGTGAAGGAGTTGATTAGCTGTTTCTATGAGGTAGACACTAAAGCAAGACTAGGGAGGAATGTGGTACCTGAGATGTGAGCGGTATGTTTCCTTTGATCAACAGGATTGCTCTGAAGGGTTTCCACATCAACTCATAGGATTGCTCTGAAGGGTTTTCCCATCAACCAATAGGATTGCTCTGAAGGGTTTTCTCATCAACCAATAGGATTGCTCTGAAGGATTTTTCCCATCAACATCAGGCTCTATCATGGGGAAGTGAGGAAGGATTGGGAACCAAAGTGGTTCTGACAGATACAATCTAGTCTTGGATGGTAGGGGTTTTGGCTCCATAATGGGGTTCATCTTGATTGTCAACCTGATGGGATAGACTCACAGAACAGACAAAGATCTGAGTGTGTCTGTGAGAAATTATCTAGATTAAGTTAAGGGAAGCAGGAAGACATACCCATTCTGTAGGCTGGGGTCCTGGACTGAATAAAAAAGAGAAAGCAGCATTTATCTCTCCTTGCTTTCTGGCTACAGATGCCATGTGAGCAGGCACCTCAGGCTTGTGCCAGGCCTTCCCACCAAAACGGACTGTGCTCTCAAACTGTTACCCCCAAACAAACTCTTCCTCTTTGCGTTGCTTCTGTTGGGTCCTTTATCACTACAAGAAAAGCAACCAACACAATTTGTGAGAGGACTTTAAGAAAAAATTTCCAGAAATGTCACAGTGGCCTCCAAAGCCATCATCAGTGCTCTAAGTGTCCCCCAAAATAACGATCAGGGACCTGCAGACTGGCGACATATGTGGACGTTCTACAAACTATCAGAAGATGTGGTTGACTCTGGGTCATACATGTTGGGGTAGCCACATCCCCCCTCAGGCTGCCACAAGCCACCCCATTTTCCTTACAACTCCCAGGGAGCCCCCCATTCCTGCTGGTGTCCCTCTCCCCTTGCACAGTTTGTTCTTAGGCGGTAAAGAGATGAGTGACAGGTGTACTCTTGCCCCAAGCCTCTTACTGACTCCCACCTCAAGGGCTCTGGGCTCCTTGCCATTGTCTAAAAGCCTTTACAAATCTGGCCCCTGCTGCCTTTTGTTCCCAGTCACTGACCTTCCCCTCACAGGCTCTGCTCCAGTGACACTGGGCTCTTCCCTCTGCCAAGTCCTCACTACACACGCTAAGAGCCAGCTACTGGGAACCACGGAGCCATGACCCCTTTCTCTTTTCCCTGTTTCAGTTTTTTGCGACCCATCTTGATTTATCTGGGTTCGACTAGTAGATACTAGGCAGTATTAATCAGCTAGGGTTTTAGGAAGAAAATGCCAGTAAAAGACACTGGAAGGGAACCCCAAAAGTCAGAAAAGGGTCAGACATGATGAGGAGTGGAGAGGTCCTGCATGAAGGCCAATGCTGCTCAGAAGTCTTGCCTTACTTCAGCACAGCTCCTGTGGAGTCCTGAGCCAAGGTCCTTTAGTTCCCTGCCTCCAGCAAGTAGACCTAGGGACTCCTGTGAAACTCCAACTACTGCCTAGAAGAGGTTGTGGGTTGAGATTAAAAATCCTGTCAGCAGATTCCGCTCCTCCCTGCTTTCTGGGGCAAGAGGAAGGTTCTTAGGGGCCACAGAGCCACAAAGTCCTCAGTCCACTCTGCTTCTATTATTGTCTCACACTCACTCCAAACATGAAGTAGCACAAGGTAGCAATTTTGTTTATGCTAATCTTAGAATATGGCTCAGAATACCACAAATGTTCAGCTCAATTTCTTGCATGAGGTGGGTGGATATATCTACAGATGAATCAATGGGTGGGTAGAAATATAAATGAATAAGCCCAGAAAGGCTTCTCCCCTCACCAATTTTGATTCACTTTCCATACTCTTTCCCTCCTGATGTGGATTCTTATCATATTTATTTCCCTTAACATTAATTAAGATATGGGAATGGAGATTGGGATCCTGCCCACTGATGCTTGGCTCCAGCATGAAACCAAATACCTTTCTGACAGACGGTCTGTGCAGGATAAATCTCTACTGGTCCCTATCCGATCTTTGGTATACCTGTGTAAGCATAGCAGATGAGGTTGCTCCTTCTGCAAGTAGGGAGTGGGGATTTATGGCATCTCCTCCTAAATACTGCCACTTACGTCCCTTATCTTAAGCGAGATTCTCAAGGACTTAATCTCCCAGCATCCCTCACCCACACTCAAACATAGAATCATGGGCTCCCAACCAGAACCTCTGGCTCTATCGCCACCATGGGCAGCCTGTACAGAGCACCTCTCAGACCAGAGTCCAGTGCCCACTAGCTGTGCAGGCTGGGAAGCTACAAGATCTAGCCTTTGCATTCTAGTCCTCAGCAGACTTATGACTCACCTCAGCACTCACTTAACTTGAACTTTGGAATTACAAAGGTTCACTCGTTCAGAGGTTAATATTGTAACAGGACCTTGAGATATGGAGCTCGGAGCAGCTGCATGGGAAGCCTGGCTGTGATTAGTCATTCTTATTAATATAAAGCAGAGGGAAGTAGAGTGGAGTTGCTCAGTGACCAGCACGATTGATGGATCGCTAAGTCCCGTTGCCATTTGTGAACGTCATTACCTTTACAGCTTAATCTTCCTGTAACCATTTTTCAATAATCATGGAAGCAAAATTAAATTAAATTTCACCCCCTCACAACTGAGTACCGCATCCTGCTGCCGTGTTCTTGCAAAAGGACACAGGGACTCAAACAGCAATCTCACAATCCCTCAGCCGGCATCCCCTCAGCCCGCATCCAGCCTTCAGTTTCTGTTGTCTCCACCTCCGCATTCCGCCTCCCAGTACACAAATTTGGACCAAATTGGATAAAGCTTGTAGGTTCTGAAATTTACAGTTCGTGCCACAAATCCTGTGCGTCTCAACGGAATCCTTACTTTACGTTAATGCTGACAAAGTACGAAATGGCAGAGGCCTCATAAATCACAGCCCATGTCATATCAAAAATTTCCAAACAGCACTCAGTTTTGTCAGACCGGAACAAGCACAAGGTTTCTTCACCAGCACAGAGCAGCTTATGGAAGTCTGGGGCAGTCCTTTGAGTTTTGCTGGGATAGATTTGGGGTTGTTTATTCTTATTTTTTTTTAAATAAATAAAAGCTGATCCACAGTGGGATTTGGTTGGGATTAGCTTTCTTCTGTATAGTCCTTCATCAGCAGGGTGTGGGGGTTGGGAGAAAAGATGGCCAGAGCCTCTCACATCTGTGCTTGCCATAAGGGGTTTCTGTAAAGACAACCTCACACAAAGAATGTAAAAATAAATTACGGAGGCTCACGAGCCGAGCAGAGGCCGGAGCACCATCTGCTTTTACGTAACATTTATTTTTTCTGAGAGAAAAAAAAAAGGTTCTAAAACTGAATAATGTTCGTGTCGTCTAAATATTTGCTTTCTATAGCATCCTGGGGATGGTAAGCAAATGTCCCAGAGATTCAGCCAGCGTCACAGAATCCTGGGGAGGAAAGACGCACAGTCATTCTGCCGTGTGGTGTTCAATTGCTATGCAAATGTGAGAGCCTTATTATTTATTGCTCGTTCAGCTCCGACAGTGGGAAATATTGGCGACTCCAAAGGCATCTGTTGAGTGTAGAGCGAACGTCGGCAAAGCTGTGATCGGGTTGGAATCATGTTATTTCTGGACCCCTGGGTGCCGGCGTGAAGTCGCTGTGAGAAACAAATGGCCCAGAGCTCTTTGCAGCCTTTTCCTTGGCGCGAGTTAAACACTGGGGGGGGGGGGAGGTACACTTGATATGACTGGCTCTGGGGCTCATCCCAAGGCCTGCAGCTGAGACCACGGCCTACAGCTCAGGCGGGAGAAGACTGCCTAACTCCACAAAACTCTACAACTGTCTGTGGCATTTTAGACAAACACAGACCTTCTCTGGTCTCAATTTCTTTACCAGGAGCCTTGTCCAGGGTAGGATTTCTGGATTTGTAAAACACAAGGCAGGTCTGCCTCAGAGGTGTCTTCTGGGTGACTGACATATAAACTCTAGGGTGGGGAGATGGGTCCTGGACAAGTGTGAAGAACTGAGTTGATACCCAGCACTACATGAAAATATCCAGGCATAGTAGAGAGGGCTTGTAATCCCCATGTCGGGAAGACGGAGATGGGCAAATCTCTGGGGTTCACTTGCCAGTTGAACCAGCAAGCTCCATGCCAATGAGGAGCCATGCCATGAAAAAAGGGGAAAACACAATGGCTCTGAGAAATAACACTTTTGGTCGACCTCATACTTCACATACATACACTTGGATACTCACTCATACACAAGCACATAATCACATAGACTCACACATGTGCACACAAACACATAACACACGTGTACACACTCACACTATACACATATTCACACATACACAGGGACACATACTCATATCTATATGCATTCACATTCATACACACTGTGTACAAGTATAAAGTATATACACACTCACACACAGACTCATACATGTGTGCATATACACTGACACATATACAAACATACAAATTTACACGTGTTCACATATACAAACATACATAGACAAACACACACACATGTGTGCACACACTCACACTTGTGTACACATACAAACACACATCTCTAGTAGGGTACCTTGGGAGGCTTAAGTAAAGCACCTGATATGTCTTGGCTGGAACACAAAAGCTGTCACTGACATATGAAGAGGAGCTGACCCATAAACACGGCTGCACACCTGGAACGTGTCCTACCGAGTCTCCTTTCTTTTTGTCTCATGTTTCAAGTCTTCTAGGAGAATGTGCGTAGTGCCCCAGACATCTGACTGTCCACACCCTGAGGTTATTAAGTCTCTCACTCTCTCCTGTCTCAGCCCAAAGCCCTGACAACTCCAATGAGCCCCAAGAGAATTCTGTGAGCCCCAGCTGGAAACTCAGGAATGTTCTTTGCAGAGGGATCTCAAGAATGTGCCTCTCATCCACAGCATGCAAGAAACACACTCAATATCCCATTTTGACCAACTAGGTTCTGATATATGTCTGTCACCTCAACATCCAGATCACACCTAGAAAGTGAAAACTCACCTTGGCATGGAGGTGTGATGGTCACTGAGTGCTAGGACTAGAGGGTCCAGATTATCAGTGATTCCCACAGCATGATCATGAAGTTCCTTGAGGCCCAGGATCCTGCAGAGAGTTTGTTTACTCTGATTTTTGAGGGTGAGGGTGATATAGAAAGTCAGTTCTCACAGGTAGAGGATGCCATCCTCTTTCTCCAACAAGTCCCCTTACATATCTGAAAATTGATATGTCTTCCTTTCTAAAGACAGTGTCCGTGGATCCTGCCTCTGCTGCATTTGTGCATTCTCTTTCTACCTTCATAGCCATGGGTCCCTAGTGACTCTTACTGGTTCCTGCTCTTCCAGTAATGACAATGTTCCAGATATCTCCAGGACTCCTTCCTATAGTGGTAACACCTCCTTTGCTACAGAGGCTGCCCCCAGTATGTGCTCCCCCAGCTACTACTGAGTGAAAGGTGAATTTCTGAGCCTCCAGGTCCTCCCTGAGTTACTCTTTGGACAATTTACCACATACCCCTTCCCTTGCTCTCCAGACACTAACACACAGCCATGGCCATTGCAACCGAGGACATTCATTACTTTCCCTGGGAGCCTCCTTCAGTCTGAGGGAAAGGAAACTCAGAAAGAAGACTTGTGGTTGTGTTTTCTTGGGGTGCTCTTCCCGCATCATATGAAAGGAAACAGTCTCAGAAGAGTAGTAAGATAAAAGATTGAAACTGGGAACACAAATAAGGAGAGGCAATGGGGACAGACAGGACTCAATGTGGTGAATCGAGGATTGACAGGTAGCAACAACAGGAGCAGAGGGAGGGGCAGAGGATGTCCCTATCTGCAAAGAAAGGGGGACAGGAGCCAGAACACAGCCTTGACAGGTGACACAGAGGTGTCTATGGTGACTATGAACCAGGGATCACCCATCCAAAACTGAACCTTCTAAACAAAAGCAGTCAAGATAAGATAGAATAACAACTGAAGAGGGCTTATAAGAACAGATTAATGGTGGTGACAGGCTGGCGCTCACTTGGTGTCATCTATTGAGGCTGGAGCATTGCTCCATCTCAGCCCTGAGACACGCTCTACAAACCCACTAGTTACTGAACACACAAAAGGACCAGGCATTGAGTACAGATTTCTTTAGTCATGGTTGCTTAAAGACAAAGGCTCTGAGGAATGTACCAGCAGGGTCCAGCATCACACAAGCAATACAGAGCACTCACACACAGAGCTGGGTGTGTAGCCTACAGCAAGTTTGTGATCTAGCTGTGGCTTCCAGGCTGTGACCAACACAACATATGAAAGAAAGTCACATGAAGGTGAAGGGGTGAGATCAAGACACACTGAGCAAGGGTAACGTGGGCTTCTACCAGTTTAGCAGGAGGCAGTCTGCTTCATGGCAGACATTTTGATTAAATAATACCAAGCTCAGACGTGCAGTGCAGCAAAGACCTGAGTTAGACCAGAGTTGGGGATCCTTATTGTCAAGTGGGTCTCATGGTGTATGGACCTGTGCTAATCTGTGGAAGTGTAGCAGAATCCCAGCCACATCACCAAAAGCAGGGATGCAAGTGTGTGTATGTGTGTGTGTGTGTGTGTGAGTATGTACATAGCTGGGAAAGATGAAGGTTTCAGGTTAATGCAAGTGTAATTTTTCCATGTACTGTGACTCAAGTAAGGTATTTTCAGCAATAAGGTACTCTGGGAAAATGTTCTTATATGCTGTAAAGATTTGTTACTAGAAGAATTTGTTTAATAAAACACTAATTAGCCAGTTGCCAGGCAGGAAGTATAGGTGGGGCAAACAGGCCAGGAGAATTCTGGGAAGAGGAAGGGAAGAGTCAGGAGTCGCCAACCAAACACAGAGGAAGCAAGATGAGAATGCTGGACTTTTCTCAAAAAGGTGCCAAGGCACATGGCTAAACATAGGTAAGAAAATTTAAATGTAAGAGCTAGTTAGTAATGAGTCTGAGCTACTGGCTGAGCATTTATAAGTAATATTACACTTGTGAGACTATTATTTGTGAAGCGTCAGGTATTTAAAATGGGGGGAGGATGTCCAACTACAATAGAGTTTTACTGTTAAGTTCCAGAGAATAGCTGTTGTAGTAAGTTTTCCCAGCCCATTTGGGGCCAGGAGGTTTGTGACCTGGCGTGCGACTGCTTTTGTCCCCCAATTAAATGAATCAGACACTTATATTACTTCATACTGTTTGGCCCATATCTTAAGCACATTACTAGCTAGCTCTTTCATCTTAATTCAACCCATTTCCCTTTATCTTCCCACCACGTGGCTCAGCCCATGGCTCAGCCTGTACCTCTACATGTCTGTCATCTTCAGGGGTTGGATGGAGACTGGCTAACTCCACCCTTCTCTACCTGCCTGTGCTCTGATCCTCCACCCACTTCTACGGTGCTCTACATAGGGCAAAACAGTCCTTTATTTACTGCATACAAGAGAACATTTCCACCACAAATAGCCATGAGCATTGGCCATGGCCTGTAACGTTTAAGGGTCTATAAAAATCCGGATACCACAAAGTTGGTGGGTAGGGAAGATGGTGACTATGGAAGGTGTAGGGGGATGGGAGAATGTGATCAAAATGTACAAAGTTCTCAAGGAACTATTAAGAGATGATAGGAAGGGCTGTAAAATACACTTAACGTGGAAGATGACCACTTAGTCTATTTATCTATTTATTTATTTTAGAGAAATCAATTCAATATTTCCTATGCGCACTCTGTGAAACCATCACTACTGCCTCACCGAAGAAAGTCTGCGACATGGACAATTCCTGAACAGTTTTCTAGACGCCTCTTGGAAGGGAGTCCTGGTGTCACAGCAGACATAGACTCCAGCTTTCAGGACCTGTCTCTGGCTGCATGAAGAACCTCCTCTGGCATGGTTGTAAGAAGCTCTGACCTGTGTGTGTACTTCCTCTCATTCCTACACTGCTCCTGGGTCCCTCTTTCTCTCCTCAGAATTTCTTTGGTAACATCACTGTTTCCTAGCTCATCTTCCAGATGTTTGTCATATTCACATCCTAATTATAATCAACTGTAACTGGTTTAAATTGAGGACAAGCCGAGGCCTTTATTGTCCTGTAACTTCCCACCGCCAGTCGCTTCTTCGGTCAGATGGCCTCAAGCCTGATGATGTCAATGTCACTCCATCTCCGTTTCCTACCATGGGAACCAGGCTGGATGCTTTTTGAATTTTATCTCCTCTGCACTGCCTAGATCCACCCTCCCTACCCCCCCACCCCACACACACACATTACAGCTCTTCTTAACACTCACCATGGGATAGTATTCACATTAAAGACACTAACTTCCACACCTTTGTGTGAGTTTTCACTAAAAGCCCCTCTGCCTTATGTCACGGTTCATCCTCACTGAGATCTGGGTCTTGGTGGACACATGCTACCTTTTTGGTTTTTTTGAGATTATACTTACTACATTTCTCCATTCCTTTTCCTCCCTCCAAACCCTTCCATAAGCCACTTATGACTCTCTTTCAAATTTATAATCTTGTTTTTACAAATTGTAATTATATGCATGTGTATATATGTATACACATATATATTTTTAAATATAATATGCTCAGTTTATATAGTGTTACCTGCATGCATGTTTCTAGGACTGACTGGATTAAGATTTTATGTTAAAAATTATATAAATCTACTGTTGGTCTAATTTTTTCTATTTTTCATATCTTCTGGATTATCTCAGTACAGTGAGACAGGACAGTGTCTCAATCATTTTGTTTTAATTTGAATTTCTGTATTTAAGCTACATTTGGGACTAAAGTTTAAAATGCATAGATATCCACCATTCTCTAGTGCCCTTGCAAACAGTATTGCCCACAGATACAGCAGCACTTCATGTCAAACATCATCATATCTGCATATGACCTACACAACTCCCTATGTGCCTTCTATCATCTCTGGATGTTCTGCAGACAAGACAGAATGCAGCCCTGCAGAATGCATTGTGCTGTACTGCTTCAGGAGTGTCCAGACTTCAGACACTGTAACTCGCTGTTTCTATCTACAGAGTTCATTTGGGAACAGCACTATTGAGTTAGAAAAAACCTACTATTTTAAGTAAGTTAATGATTTGGACTGTATTCAGCTGCTTGTAACCCACAAGCTGTGTTCGTAGCTGTTCCTGGCCACATGTGACTGTGGGCTGCAGGTTCAACACACCTGGTAAAGAATAAATGACTATTTAAAAAAAGAATGCTTGTATTTGGCACAGACAGAAGAGTATTTTAAATATTTTTCTGAAGACATTTGAATCCAAGGATGTCTGGATTTATGGGTACGGGCATTTGTATGTTTAAAGTCTGTATTAAAATGTCATAGGGGGCTAGAGAGAGGGCTCAGTTGCTAAGATTGCTGGCTATTCTTCCAGAGGACCTAGATTCAATTTCCAGAACCCATGTGGCAGCTCACAACTGTCTGTATCACCAGGGTTAGGGGATCTGATGCCCTCTTATATCATTTTCATGCATTTGGTGCTTTTGAACACACACAGAGAGAGAGAGAGAGAGAGAGACAGAGACAGAGACAGAGACAGAGACAGAGAGATAGAGAGAGAGAGAGTAAAATAGATTTTTAAAAAATACAGTGTGAGTTTGAAAAGTATGTTGAAAGTCAGAATGTGTATGAAGTGACTTTGTTTAGCACTCAACAGTCTCCTGGAGTCTAGTGTTTCTCATCATTGATCCTCTTCTCCCATCATGTTCCAGTCACTTTTCCTTCCTCTTGGGGGGACTCTTCCTGAGGTCGATGTCTTACTTGTCATCCATCTCTGTCTTTTTTCCTTGTCAGTGGTTATTGTACAAGAGGCCTGTGGTGGTTTGTATTCTTTTGTTTAACTTTAACTCCCAACTGGACTTGGTCTAGAGTCATGAGAGAGAATTGCCTAGGCTGGCCTGTGGGCAAGTCTGTGGGAGATTGCCTTGATTGTTAATTACATGGGAAGACTAAGTGCACTGTGGGTAGCACCTCCATTCCCTAAGCAAGTTGTCCTGATCTACATGAGAAAGCTAGCTGAGCACGGGTCATCCAATGAGTGAGTAAGCAACCATATCCCTACATTGCTTCTTCCTCAAGTTCCTGCCCCAACTGTACTCGATGATTAACTATAATTTGGAAGTGTGAAACTAAATAACCTCTTTCCTCCCAGTAAATTTGGTATGGTGTTTATTACAGCTACAGAATTCAAACTAAAAGGAGATGTGATCCACAATTAATATGGGAGACACAGGCCCAAGAGCTTGAATCCTTGATTTCATGGAAAAGAAAACTGAAGAAAGTCAGTTAAAGACCAGCATTCACCTCTCTGGCTTCCAGATTGTGGAAAGTGGGGTTACTATGTCACTTCCACCATGCTTCCTCATGTCAGCAAACTGTTCTCTCAAACCACAATCTTCAGCAAACCCTTCCATCCTTGGGTACCTTTCTTCTCAGATATTTGACACAACAGTGAGACAAGCATCTAATTTGAGGAGATTTCCTCATTGCTCCACCAGATCAGGAGCTCTAGTTAAGCCACTTCTGCTTTGCTACCCTGTCTGTCTGTGAAATATTCCTATTAAAAGTTCTTCTCGGAAGCGTTGTTATTTTTTACTCTTATTTGTAATAGATTCTTATTTTTGGATGCCACATGTCTATGTTCATAGCAGGAAAACCCAGCTTCTAAAAGCTGTCAGTCTTCACAAAATTGGTCTACAGATGCAATGATTTCTAATCCAAATTCTAATAAGAATTCTGTGGATCCTGACAAATTGATTCTAAAATTTCCATTGAAGTGTGAAAGAACAAGAATAACAGAGAATATGAAGAACGGGGTGAAGTACAGACACTGCGGGCTCCCAAGGCTGTCCACAAGGGGGATATGCGGAAGACAGCTTAGCATTGCACAGACAGCGATGGATCTACCAGATATAAGGATGTTCAGATATCCCCATGACATCCACTCCTGCAGAGGAGGGGGCAGGCCAAAGGATGGATCACGTGATAGCTGATCTTGGTTAGGAGGGAACCCGAATAGCTGACTCCAGCAGATTAGCCTATGGGAACAGCAGGGGAACATTGTTGTTGTTGGTTGATTGGTTGTTTTGATTGCTAACTGATGTTGGTGGACATGGGCTGTATCAGAAAGGTAGCTGACTGTGTACCAGGAAGCCAGCCAGTAAGCAGTTAAATCACAGTTTCTGCTTCAGCTCCAGAATCCAGGTTCCTGCCTTGATTTCTCACCTTGGATTCCCTCCATGGGCTGTAAACTCTAAGCCAAATAAATCTTCTTCTTACCAAGTTGACACTGAGCAGTGTTTTGTTGTTTGTTTGGTTTTGTTGTTTTTTTATCAGCACAGCAGAAATAGAGCAAGAATAGTAAGGAGGGACTTCTTGATGATGGGACTCACACAACTGGACGGTTTGATATAATATGAAATATAGACACCACCTCAAGTGTTGAACACCTGGACGCTAGTTGGCAGAGCCCTAATGAGAAATGACAGAAAGTTTGGGAGAAGATATCTTGATAGAGTACGTAGGGCACTGGAGTCACAAATGTCTTTGAAGGTTGTCTCTCTCAGTCCGTCTCTCCCCCACCTCAGTTTTACTCCTTGTCCGTCATGAAGCCATCAGTCTCTTCCACCCCATGCAGCAGCACCGTGAGATTCCATCAAAGCTCCTAGAGCCTACCAACTAGGACTGCATCCTCAGAAACCAGGGGCAAGAGAAATCTTTCTGTCTGTAAGTTGTTTTCTAGATTATTTTGGTCACAGCTAATTCTAAGTAACACAGATACAATTTAAAAGGTAAAATGAGTTGCCGACCACCCGCTAAAATTCAGACTGATTCCAAATACATTGCAAACTTGAAAAAAAAAGAAAAGCTTAAAATTATTTAAAACTTAAGGCTGAGGATGTTCTGAAATAAGGGAAGAGATTTTAAGATAAAATTCTTCCACTCAATACTTTCAAAATATTGATCACTTTAGTGGCTTTACAATTAAAATTTCTGTTTTTTGAAACACATGATAAAGGAAGCTAAAAATAGAAAGAGATATTTTCAGTTTGTGTAGGTGAAAACGTGAGGTTTGCATGTTTAGAATCTGTGAAGTCCTTTACATCTATGCAATAGATAAAAAATAGAAATGAATGAATCATGAACAAGGAGTGGACATAAACCATCCTCTTTCCAAAGTGGACAAAGACATCTGTGCAATAAAGAAAGATGTTAACTGGCTATTATAGAACCCAGTAAGATGCATCAGGACAGAGGGTGGTCTATCTCATCCACGGCATCAGTAGTGGTTGCTTAATAAGCTGATGATAGCACCAGCCTGGAAATCTGCACAGCTAGGCTGCACATTTTAATTTCTTTTAGATTTATTCTTGTTTATGTGTCTTTGTGTGTATGTACATGAGTGCCGATATCCACAAATGCCAAAGAAGGCATCAGATTCCACACAGCTGGAGTTATAGACAGTTGCAAACTACCTTGTGCTGGGAACTGAATCTGGGTTTTTTGAAAGAGCAACAAGTGCTCTTAGGCACTGAACCATCTCTCCAGTTCCACATAGCCATTTTGAAAGCCATTGTCCTTTATTGCTGAATATGTTCACAGTAGGAACTTTGCAGTGTTCACACACATAAATTCTTGGATTCTCATCCCAGGCTCACTTGAAGTGAAGAGAGCTCAGGATGGTTTTTGCTTTGCTTTGTTTTATTTTGTTTTTAAGTCTCATCAAAGCTGTTGGGTGAAAACTATGTAATACAGTCACAGGATGGAATATCGTACTCTGTTAAACACAAATGAACCACAGCCGCACAGCAACATGCAGGACTCTGAGAAGTCCTGAGATTTTTCAGGAAGATGAAGGAGCCACAGGTGTTTGCAACAAAAGAGAACCTTAAAAACAAGTCCCAGTGGCATGTGCAGGAGGCTGGGATTTTTTTTTTTTTTTTTTTTTTTTTTTATGTATAGTAATCAATGCCTCACAAAGCTGAGCTTTTCCCTGGTAAGGACGCATGTGTAGAATGAGCTCATTTTTCTTCTAGTCATAAAATAGTCTGTGAGAGAGGTGCCATTACCAAACATCCCTGGCATGCTCTTCTGCATATCTTTTTCTAAGACACAGTGGGGTTTTCTACATCATCTTGTTATATAGTGTTACAGTTTGCTTCCTCTCACTGTGATAAAACACTGACCAAAAGGACATGGGGGAAGAACAAGTCTATTTGGCTTATTGGTGTCAGCCTATCACTAAAAAAAGTCAAGGTAGATACCCAGGCAGGAATCTGGAGACAGAAACTGAAGCAGATGTCATGGAGGAACCCTGTCTATTGACTTTCCTGTCAATGCCTCTGTTCAGCTACCTCCTTATACACTCCAGGATCACCTGCCCAGAAGTGGTACCACTCACAGTGGTCTGGGTCATCCCATGATAATTATAAATCAAGAAAATACTCTCAGGCTTGCCCACAATGGGGGCAATTCCTCACCTGAGGTTTCCTCTTCCCAGATATGACAAGTTTGCAAGCAAGATTCTCCACCACAACTGGTAAGAATAAATACTGAAGAACATAAGAGTCAAAGGAAGAAAATAAAAGTCTTTATTTTTCTTTACACAAACTTGTGTGTGCATGGACACATAACCATATGTGTGGACATATGTGGCCTGTGTGCATGCCTGTGAAGACCAAGCTGTCACTCTCTCCCTTATTATTTTTAGTATTTATTTTTAATTTTTGATTATGTATATGGACATGTAGGAGGTGTCCCAGGAGGCCAGAGGAGTGTGTCAGATCCCCAGGGACTGGAGCTAGAAGCAGTTATGATCTACCTGATATGAGTGCTCGGAACTGAACTTGGGACCTCTGGAAGACCAGCTCCTCTACATTATTTTTGAGACAGGGTCTCTCTCTGAACATGCAGCTAATCTGGCTTGTCAGGGAGCTTCAGGAATTCTTCCTGTATTCACTCTTCAATACTGGGATTTCAAGAACATAGCATCACTTAAGACATTTTACAGGACTGCTGAGGATCCAGATTCAATACTTATATGTGCATGGTGACACCTTCACTCATTAAAACCTTTATGTGCATGGTGAAACCTTCACTCACTAAAACCTTTATGTGCATGGTGACACATTCACTCAGACTCTTTCCCGATCCATCCTTGATCAACTTCCTTATGGTCAGTCTTCTGAGATTCCACATACTACACTGGACTCTATACTTAGAATTCACTGTGGGGACTGGCTCCTATTTTGATAGACCTCACTTTTCATCAGCTTTTTCCATAGCCATACAAGGTAGAAAAAACTGTGGCTGAGCTTTGGTGCCCCTGGCCTTGCAGAAATGGCTCTGTGTCTGGCCCCACACATGCTCATCTGGCCTCAGAAGACCCCCTTGTGCCCAGGTGACAGATATCATCCAGTTGGTGTCTTGCAGAATAGGAGCTGCTCCAATTCCACGTGTGCCAAACTAACACTGTCCAGAGTGTGGTCTCCAAAACCCTGAAATTCTTGAGGACAGACTTCTACTTGAAATAAATTTAACAAGCTCTCTAGAGAAATCATCTGGGGTCAGATATCTAATCTTACCAAATAAACATATTGCCACAGTCTAACATGGACAACCCCTCCTCCTGTTTAAACAGTAAGAAATTGAATGATATTATTTTTTCTTCCAGCTTCAGACAGTACAAGTATTCATAAATATTCATTTTTTCCAACTGGAAGCATTAGGCCTTGTTACTTCAAGTGGAACTAACTGAAAATTAATGATGGTTTTCAGGGAGGAAAAAAAAGCAAGATTATATACACAGAAGCAATTAAACACAAACCTATTAATTATTTAACAACATATTAATGAGCAGAACTCCAGCACTCAAGCTTCAGCCCCTTCAGCTGGCCCTGCCAAGCCACTTCCATATCATCTTGCCAAAGTTTGGCCTTGAGGAGTGAAGGAATTGGGGGCATTTTCACAGATTTGTAACTTGGAAAAAGTTGTCTCAGATGCCAATTACAGAGAGATGGCAAAGAACCAAGCTTGGAATGGCATAGAGGCAACAGCTCAGATTCTCTCCCCAAACCAACGGCCTGAAGTTCAAGTTCAGATTTAAAATCCTTGTTGTGAAAAATGGCCAAAGAAGTTCAGTTTTGTGCATATTTATGTGTGCTTGTCAAGAAGCTCAGAATGCATCTGATCCATTTTAAATAATTTGAGGATCATTTGAGTAATCTCAATATGCAGAATCCACAATTTATGGAGTGACTGGAGCTGAATATTTATGTATATTCTAAGACCTCAAAGTTTTGCATTTAAAGATTTGTGTGTGTATGTGTGTGTGTGTGTGTGTGTGCAGTGCCCATAGACATCAGAAGAAGGCATCATATCTCTTGTATTAAAGCTACAAGCAATTTTAGTTACAAATAGTTGTGAGTTGCATAAGGTGGGCTCTGGGAACTGAACTGGGGTCCTCTGCAGGAGCAGCAAACTTTCTTTACTGTGGATTTATTCCTCCAGTAGCTAAAAGCTTTGGGCTCAACTGTGCTCTGGTGCCCAGCTGGCTCCGTTAGCAGAGCAAGAGGCTGTTAAAATACATGGTTATTAAGTATCTTCTAGCGGTTATATTGTACCATGTTACAGTTTGGATAGTGAATGTTCCCAAAGGTCCTGGCCTGTTCTAGTTTCCTTCTGTTGCTGTGATGAAACCAAAAACCAACTCGGGAAAGGAAAGGGCTCTTGGCTTACACTTCTAGGTCACAGTCTATCAGTAAGGGAAGTCACATCAGGAACCTGAAGCAGAGACCCTGGGGCAACTCTGCTAGCTGGCTTTTGCTTAGTCTGCTTTCTCAGACAACCCAGGACCACCTCTACAGGAGTGGTGCCATCCCCAGTGTGCTGGGTCTTCCTAAATTAACCATCAAGACAGTCCCGCACAGATATGCTCATGGGCCAATCTGATCCAGGCAATTTCTCATCAGGGACTTTCTTCCGAGGTGACTGTAGCCTGTGCCACATGGACAATTAAAGCTAAAGGTCACCATGTTAAGATTCCCTCCAGCAAGCACTGTGCTAAGAGGGGCTCTGTGATGATGGGAAGAGAGTGGCCAGGGAAGGCCTTCTCGGTGAGACTCTTATTGAAACAGAGGCTCAGACACAGTGGGGGAGAGTAGGGAGCGCCAGTCCAGAGCTCTGGACATATTCTAGGCACTGTGGACACAAATGTGCCTGACACCAAGTAACAGACAGGGGTGGGGTGGAGCAGGAATGGAGCAGAGCAGGTGGTGGAGACTCAGTCTGTGTTCTGTTGATGCAGCCTAGACCTCAGGTAGCATTCTCTGGAAAGAACCATCCTCCCAAGTGTCCTCCTGCCTGCTTCTGGCATCTGGGACTCACTTTCAGGGAGAAAGGTAGAGAAGATAGAGGAAGTCACAAACACCTGGCTTTGGAGGCCACTGATCTCCAGTTTAAAGAACTCACTGGGTCAAGGCTTCATAATCTGAACCCCAGGAAGATCCAAGGAAGAGACAGGAGCACTGTGATGTCCATAGCCTATCTACACAGGATGAAGAAGAAGGCACAGTCATAGATAAAAGTCTTTGTGTAGCTTGACAAATTCCTTCTGTGAGCCTGTAGCTTAATT
The DNA here is from genome assembly GCA_004025045.1 of Sigmodon hispidus. Classification (NCBI taxonomy): domain Eukaryota; kingdom Metazoa; phylum Chordata; class Mammalia; order Rodentia; family Cricetidae; genus Sigmodon; species Sigmodon hispidus. The sequence goes on from PVIH01008113.1 coordinate 92,017, forward strand.
CTGGGTGTGTGTTGATCATGTCACCCTTGCACTGGATGCTAACAGCCCCTGGCTCTGCCTACAGGTGGCATGCATTAGCCATCTGTCCATCAATGTAACAACGTGTCTGAGATTATTAATTTATAGTGAGAAAAGATGGGCTTTGTCTCACTGGTTTGGGGGTGCTGTCCCACCATGATGTGCTCCTGTTGCCGCTGTTCCTCTCATGAGGAAGTAGAGAGAGAAGACTAGAACAATGAAGGCTATCACTCACTACCTTTGCTCCCTGTGAGCCTTTAGACAGACATGCCCATCGGTACACTCAGGCACGACATAGGGATCTCTGTGCTGACAGAGCAAGGCCACCTTTTGTCCCTCAGAGCAGAGCTGGCCAAGGAGCAGACACTTCATAAATGTGCCTCAGGCAGAATGAAGATGAACAGCGTTACTAAGTTATTAATGGATGCATTATTATTTATTAATAAATGGGTTATCAATAAATGAATAAAGATTGATTGCATCGTGATGTAGATGGAAGAAAGTCTGGCATCAGGGAGAACAGTTATGGGTTCAAAAACCAATTTCTAAACAGGAGTGTGGAGAAACATCTACTGAGCAAGCCAGGGATGAGCTGCTCCAGCCACCATGCTTCCACCTGCCAGACATCACCTCGTGTACCTGGTACTTCTGCCCTGCACCCTTTCAGCCTCTCACCCACAGTGATCAGGGTGGGACATCACCAAGGCCTGCTGGGAAAAGCAGACTGAACTCCAGGAGGCCCTGGGTGAAATGAGGTAGATGAGGTTGGGGCTCCAGGCAGTGACTGCAGTTCCTCAGAGCTTCCATGTTCAGCCTGCCTGACACCCTCTACAGAGCAAGTGTGGCGGCTTCTCTCTCGGTTTCACTGCCACCCACTCTGTTCTTACACCACCTGTCTGATCAGTTGCTGACCCTAACACTACTATCTTGTCACCTTTGGCAGTCCTTGTCACCCACAGCTTCAGCAACCTTTGAGGAGGCCTCTTCACTTGTTCCTCACTCTAATTCATCATGAAGAAGCAGCAGGGCTTCCTTCTCCCCAGCCTAACCTCCTAGGGAGGCAGATGGGTGTTCCCAGAGCAAGGCCAGAGCCCAGCCAGAAGGGGATCAGCAGCCATGCCTGGTCTTCTCGTGGCTTCATTTTCTGCCTCCACTTCTTATCACCTTTTAGCTGAGCACCCACTGACCTGGAGCTATTCCTGAGATAGCCCTAGCTCCTGGGCAGAGGCACCAGAACAGTGGTGAGCCTGGATCATAGCCCTGGGGAATCTTTACTTAGAACTCTCATTCCTGGGATGGAGAGATGACTCAGTGGTTGAGAGCACTGGTTGCTCTTCCAGAGGACCTGGGTTTGATTCTCAGCACCCACATAACAGCTCATAGTTATCTCTGACCCCAGTTCCAGGAGATCTGGCATCCTCATACAGACATAAATACAAGCAAAACACTAATGCACATAAAAATAAATACATATTAAAAAATAAGTCTAGTCCCTGGAAGACACTTCTAAAGAAATAATCCTCTGCCCTACCCCCAAAAGAACCTAAGATGGGGCTCCCGAGACCGGGTGCTCTCTGCGGAGTCCTAGCCCACTCTGGAGCAGGGGCAGCTGAACTGTGCCCCTGGCCACACCCACAGCTCCTGCTGAGGGAATGTGCAGGGCTCCCCACTGCGACCTCGAACTGAGCGAACTGAGCGAACCAATTGCAGGGGTCTCTGAGGAGCAGATTCAGACCCTGACCAGAGGTGAGGAGGGATCAGCAGGCCTCAGCGCCTGTATCCTGGCCTGGGAGGGAGAGTTGAGCTCCCATTGCTTCCGGTTCCGCTCTCGAGACTGGGTGCTCTCTGCGGAGTCCCAGCGCACTCTGGAGCAGGGGCAGCTGAACTGTGCCCCTGGTCACACCCACAGCTCCTGCTGAGGGAATCTGTAGGGCTCCCCACTGCGACCTCGAACTGAGCGAACCAACAACTGCAGGGGTCTCTGAAAGACAGAATCAAACCCTGACCAGAGAGGTGACAGGAGACACACAAACCCAAGTGCCACAACTGACCAGGACCCATCTAATTGTGAACCACTGAAGCCATGGGCAAACGTCAGTGCAAGAAATTACATAATAATACAAAGGACAACATGGTAACTCC